>APFE031662560.1:237000-279756 GCA_000404065.3 Pinus taeda | reverse complement strand
ATCAAGTATGCTTTATGGGCAGATAGAATTACTAAGAAGAAATCTACTGGTAAATCTCCCTTTGAATTAGTTTATGGTTTGGACGTTACTTTACCTGTGCACCTAAAATTGCCAGCTTATCATCTTCTCCAAAGTTTTTCCACTAATAAAGATGTTGTTCAGAATAGGATAGATCAAATTGTGGAATTAGATGAGGCTCGTCGCGCAGCTTTTGAGGCTATATGTAAAAATCAATCTAATATTAAGAAAAGCTTTGATAAATGCTCTCGATCTAGATCTTTGCAGGTTGGAGATATGGTTTTACTTTGGGACCGCAAAAATGAGAAACCAAGAAAGCATAAGAAGTTCAACAATTTGTAGCTTGGACCTTACATCATTCGAGACATAGCCGGACCAAACTCATTCCACTTGAGCAGATTGGATGGCGAACCACTTGATCTACCAGCGAACGGCCAGATGCTCAAGCTGTTCTTCAGAGATGATATCTGATGCCATGGGGCATCTTCTGTATTGTATTTCTATCTCTGATCCTTGTCTTTTCAGCATTTCATTTGTCTGTAGGATTACATTTACTTTCATGTTATTAGTTAGTCAATAAATGAAGAGCTTTTATCTTTCCTATGCTTAATGTATATGATGATTTTGGAATGGACGCTACTTATTTTTATCTGTGTGCTATATGGGTGCAGATTCTAGATTCTCACATTCCTACAGTGCAGCAACGTGTCCCCAAGTAGAGCCAGATGTTGACCTCTACCAGTCAACTACCCATGCAGTACACCCCCTTTTTTTTTTTGCAAAAAGGGGTAACATCTGATCAGCGTGTTCGTGCCATCCTGCAGTCATCAGCAGCTTGATCAATCTAATTGTAAACCCAGTCTGCATATATGAAATGTAAATAATCTTAGCAGGCCAGAGTCATGTATGTAAATTGCCTAGGTGGACCTAACTTTCTAATGATAATCTATGTCCCGGAAGGTTTTTCGTCTCACCGATCCACGGATCGGCAGAGTTTTCCTTCAAACCTGACCCCAAAGCCGGGATAGATTTTGTCATTGGAATTTTAGGAGAATCCTAGTGTGTTAACCTGCTAGATTATAGTTGTGTCGCAGAACTGGGTGATTTGTGAGGGTCTATGTTAAAGGGGTTTTTCTCCCTTAGGATGTAAATTGTAAAAGTTATGATGTAATGTGTCCTAAGGGTCGAAAAATGTTTTAAATCCCCTCATGAGTCCTAAGTCCTAGGTCCCAGGTGATGTTTCTGAAGGCTTAGTTCGATGATCCATTTTAAAATGAATTAAGAAATTAAAAAATGAATAAAATTAATAAAATTAATTAATTAATTAAAAATTAAAAAATTAAATAAAAATCACAAAAAATAAAAAATAAAAAATAAAAAAAATTCATAAATTTCTTTTTTAGACCTTAGTCCTTTTAATTTTTCTTTTAGTTTTAAAATTTTATCGGAAAAGCATAAAAATTTTTGTGGGAAAATTAATTTTTGCCAGATTCAGTTGTTTTTCATGTTATATGTTTCATACTGAGATCTAAAATTTTCAAGTCGAGACACAAAATTGGTGTTTGGTTAATAATTTACGATTCTCGTGGTGGTTTTAAGCATTTATCTTTTCGAAGTTTTAAGTTGCTGGATACCGTTTTGGTCATGTGATTTAGCTGATGACAAATGATTGCTGGTCACGGTTTATTTTTCTATATCATTTAACAGGTAATCATTTTAATAACAATCTCATAAGGCACTTGTCTGCTAAAATCAAATTCATTTAGTGCTTATCTTATCGTGTCTCATGTCTCCCAACAAACTGGTTTGCAGTTGGTCGTCCTTCTCTCTTCAGGGTCTACCCCCCTTAGTCGTGGGAGACAGGCTTAAACGGAGAGATCGGGGATCAGAGTGACAGCCCCCGGTCTGAGCGTTGTCGCGACAATCTGTGCGACAACAGTGCCATTATGGGCACTTCGAGTTCCTGGTTATGCCCTTCGGGCTAACCAATGCACCAGCTACATTCCAGTCATGCATGAACCACGTGTTTCGTGGGCATTTGAGGAAGTTCGTACTGGTGTTCTTTGATGACATACTGATTTATAGCTGAACTCGAAAGGAGCATTTGCAGCACCTTGAGACAGTACCGCGCATTTTGAAGGAGCAGTAGTTCTATGCCTAACTATCCAAGTGCAAGTTTGGGTTGACCAAGATGCTCTACCTAGGGCACATCATTGGGGAGGATGGTGTTAGAGTACACGAGGAGAAGATCAGGGCTATCTGGGATTGGCCAGAGCCGCGGAATGTGACCGAGTTGAGGGGTTGCAAGGGCATTTTCACTTATTACAAGAAGTTCGTGAAGGGCTTCTCCCAATTAGAGCATCCCTCACTGACTTGACGAAGAAAGGAGCCTTCGAGTGGACCACTACAGCGCAGGAGGAATTTAACCACCTCAAGGAGGTCATGAGCAGTTGTCCGGTGTTGGCACTTCCTAACTTCACTCAGCCTTTCATGTTGGAGTGTGATAAATCAAGAGTGGGTGTGGGGGGCGCGTTGATGCAGGGAGGGCATCCCATAGCTTTTAAAATCCAGAAGTTACTGCCCCATGAGCTACTATACTCCATCTATGATAAGGAGATGTTGTCCATCATGCATGTGTTAGCCAAGTGCAAGCTGCATTTGGTGGGGAACATGTTTAAAGTCAAGGCCAATCACAATAGCCTCAGGTTCTTTTTGGAGCAGAAACAGTTGCAGGAGAGGCAACAGAAGTGGGTGAGCAAGCTCCAATCATATGACTTTGACATTGAGTATGTCAAAGGGAAGCACAATGTAATGGTTGATGCATTGTCCAAGAGGTCAGCCACTCTTTCCTTAATGAGCATCACCCCAAATTGGAGGGTGCAATTATTAGTGGAGTGTTCCAAGGACAGGTTTGCATGTGAGGTCCTTGATGGGTTGGTGACAAAGGACCGGTAACAGGTGATGAACGAGGTGATCTACTATCGAAACCAGATCTACTTGGTACCCAACTCCCCACTGAGGGAGAAGATTCTACATGCTGCTCACGATTCACCATCAGCAGGGCACCAAGGGTTCACGAAGACATACCAGGCCATCAAAGAGCGCTTTGCGTGGAAAGGCCTCAAGGATGATGTTTTGTGGCATATCCGGGATTGTGACACATGCCAGCGGAACAAGGAAGAGCAGACCTATTGCAACCGCTTCCCATTCCAGAGGGAAAATGGGAGAGCATCTCAATGGATTTCATTACCAGGCTACCCATAGTACAGATTGCATCTATGTGGTGGTGGACCTCTTGAAAAAGTATGCTCACTTCTTTGCCATCCCAGCTCGGTACTTGGCCTCACAGGTGGCCGAGCTGTTTTTCAGGGAGGTGTTTCGGCTACATGGTCTCCGAAAGACCATTGTCAGTGACCGGGACAGTGGATTCATCGATGGATTTTGGCGAGAACTATTCTGGTGTGTGGGTACTGAGCTCAACCCAAGTACCAATTACAACCCTCAGACATACGAGCAGATTGAGATAATTAACAAGTGGTCGGAGGGCTACTTGCGTAACAATGTGACAGAGCAACAGAGAGCATGGATATGGTGGCTAAACTTGGGTGAATACTACTACAACACTACGCACCACATGTCTATAGGTATGTCACCATTCTAAGCTCTGTATGGTTATGATGCATTATCTTTCGCTGACATTATGTTTGGAGACAGCAGGGCCCCAAGGTCCAAGGACTGGATACACAAGAGCCAAGATATCTTGAGGGCTCTGAAAGACAACATGCAAATGGCCCAAAACCAGCAGAAGCTTTATGCGGGCAAGGGCAAAGTTGAGAGGCAATTCGAAGTAGGGGACTTGGTGTTTTTGAGGCTCGAACTATACCGACAGTCTACACTCAAACAGAAGAGGGCCAAGAAGCTAACCCCGCTTCTATGGGCCTTATCATGTCACTCAAAGGGTGGGGAAGGTGGCATATGAGTTGGAGCTACCCCCAGGGAGCCGAGTGAACAACATTTTTCATGTGGCTTGCCTGAAAAAGGCACTGGGATAGCACGTTACAGTAGCTACACAGTTACCCCCTATGGACGATGACAGGCATTTGGTGTTGTAATCGAAGACCATTTTGGATACTAGGGAGAGACATCTGCATAACAGGGTCATCGGGGAGCAAATACTACAACAACCTTCATTGCAGTTGCTTGAGGACAAGCAATGTTCTAGCGGGGAGGACTGTGATATTCCTACTTAGTATTTTACTAAGTAAATATCAATTTTGCTCAATCCTGGTTTATTACATGATTACACTTAGGGGAAGTGGGCTTAGGGGACCCACATTCGAATTTCGACATAAGAGGCACCCCAACATTAGAGTTCGACGAAAGATTGCGGCTTTGGCGGAGAGTGGGGGCCACCACAAGGGAATTTTGGCCCACATGGAAAGTACACTCTCATTGGAGCAAAATTGGTGAGAGGAATTTGATGTGGGCCCACACGAGCAATCTTGAAGGCAACTTGACAAAAGTTAGGAGGGGCTCTCATTTTGCTCATCATCTATCATTTTCAAAATTTGTCTTTGACATAGCACGCTTGAGCAGTGAGCCAAGTCTACATGTGTTGTTCAACACATTGAGCATTTCCGAGTGGAGATTCCAGCCCTTGCTTCGGTGGACTTCGAGTGCTAGCCCAAGTGTCATGTCCCCACTTTTATTCTTCTTCATAGTACAACTAGGGTGGATTTCCAGGACAGGGGATGGCTAGGTCAGTGGAGCAAGTTTATGTCATCGAGGGTCCCGATGGAGTTTTGAGGAGTTTTTATGGGATTTGATGGCATTCGCTTGGCATATTCCATCATAAGCACAGTTTGCCTTTTCTTCCATTGCATTCCGACAACTTTCAAAAATCGGCACTATTATTGGGCATAACTTAATTAATTATGCGCGGGGTGGCATTCCAGGGAGAATTATTTGATGGAACACCTCAGTGCAATAGCTCGTTGGAACCGGAACAAGAAGATCTACATGATGAGACTCTTGGATGGGGATTCAGTGACCTAAGGAGACATTGTGGCCAATTTACCCTTTTCCCGCATTAAAAATAATATTTTAATTAAAATAAAAGAGGGAAAAGTGCTCCATGATTAAAATAATAATAAAATAGAAGATTCTTGTTGGAATTTCTAAGTCTATCAATTAGAAATTCTTCCTGTACTATCTGATTTATTTCTTCCTACTTGTTCAATTACTTAACAAGTTATTTATCATGTAAATACTGAAAATAAATACAAGTACAGTATCAACACATACAGATCATCAACTGAAAGAAACAAGCACACAAGTGACACCGTTGTTTTTGGACTAATGTCCCCGGAAAAACCCAATGCGAGAAAATCAGTGCAGCTATTCGGAGAGTTTTATCATTATGCAGTTTTCAGAATACAACCAGGGTGCTAGAAATGGCTCACCAAACAAAGAATGCCCTCGACAATAGTACCTCTCAGTGGGAGACAAATATTCCAGCTAAATCACCAGATGAACAATCCCACAACAACAACACAACTTCTGCTGCTCTGCGTCATCCTATCCAGCTCTCTAGCTCCAATCTGTCGTGCGAAAATCTCCCAGCGCTGCCTCTAGGGCCTATGTCAGCCTCTCTGGCCCAACGTCAACTTATCTAGCCTAGCATCAGCCTCTCAAGGCTCTGCATCAGCCTTTGGAGCCTCTGTGTCTCACGCTGGCCCTCTCTGGCTCTGCGCAGCTCCTAGCTGCCTATGCGTGCCCTCCGGCTACCTCTGCATCAACCTCTCCCAGCGTTTGCGCTAATCCTCCTGGTATTAACTCTGCCTCTCTGCTATGTATTCACTGCCCCTCAGCTGCAACTTAGATCACTTCACTCAATTTCCTTAGCAAACCTTGCCCCAGAAAATCGAGTTCTTGATCTCTCTTGGTGTATTCTCCAATTGACCCTCAAGCCTCCTCTTATATTTTTCTCGTTGGTCCATCAACGGCCGAGATTAAATCTCTAATCCACGTCTAAGATTAGATTTGGCTTGATCCATGACTTTTGGACCATTCTAATCCAGTTTTATATTAATTCATATTAATATTTTATTTTTCCTGACTTTAGACTTAGCAACTCCCTTAGAAATATTAATTATGTTAATATCTCCCAAACTGATTAGATTCTGCCCAAACCATTTTTGGGTCTTGGAGATCTCATGTGCTTTAGCCTCTCTACTAATTTTCATGGCTAGAGCACATCTGATGCTACCCCAAATCAACACCCCCTCTTAGCGAAGACTGTGCTCTAGTAATACTCCACACTGAGCATCACTTTGATTATACGGCGTTGGTACCTGTGTTGATGCTAGGTCTCCCCACCCAACATCCTTTGCACTGTTGCATCATGTACCGCTACCCATGGCCCTGCCACTGCCATTGTTGCATCCGTATGACAGCTCTCTCTGCATCTGTGCTGCTTCCCATGGCCCTGCAACTGCCATTGTTGCATCTGCACTGCATCCCCTCTCATCATGTTACATCATGCTGCTCATAGCACTGCCGCTGCTAACTGTTGCACTGCAACTCAGTTACTGAGAAGTAAGTAACTGATCCTCCCAATTTTGACATCTTTGTCAGGCTAGAAACATTCCCGATGTTGAATCTCCCTCTGTCGCTGACAAGTGCTCCCTCTACTGACCTCACGATGCTGCAACAACTCCATGCATCTCGCATATATGCCTCATGTTGTCCCGGGACTCCTCCACTGTAGCACTCTATGTCGCTCCATCCGCATCCGTCTCTACCGACATCTGCCAGTCCTGCTACTCCTCTTTAGGGCTCCCGTAGCCAAGTATAATCCAAGAGGTTGGGTACCTCGAGGATTCTGCCCCTCATCATTTGTAGTCCATTTGACCACAACTCGATGTCTCCCCACTTCTTCTCAAGTGGCGCATGAGCACTCATGGCACAATCATCATCTGTCTCCACTTCTTTCTCCGCCCTCATTGGCGCTGCCTTGGTCTCAAAAGCATCTCCCTTATTCTTCTTCCTTGGATATTGGTTCACATAGTGACCCAGTTCCCCACAGTGGAAGCACTTGACCTTGGAGAGGTCCTTCTTCCATTTCTCCTGCTTTCCCGTAGATGCTAGAGCAGCATCCTCTTCTTCCTCTTTCTTGATTCTGACCCCCTTACCGCTACTCCCTGCCTTGGTTAATCGTCTGATCTCTTCTTGATGAAGAGCTGCCCACAGTTCCTCCCAATCTAGAAGGTTCGACCTGCCCAGTATGTTCTGGACAAATACCTCCCAGTCCTCTGAGACTGCATTTAGTGCAGTCCTCACCAACATCTCCTCATCCAGCGTGGCCCCTATCAATCGGTCCCGGATCTCTATCAATCGCCCAAGGAAGATATCTATTTTCTCTCCTCTACATCTGGTATGACCGCAGCTGATTTTCTAGAAGCATCTTCCTCTGCCCAAAAGTATGCTGCTACAACTTCTTCAAGGCATCCCACATCTCGTTTGCCATGCCCTTCTTGACAATATGTGGTATCACATGATCCTTGAACCCATCAAGAATGATGCACTTAGCCCTGGCCATTGCCTCCTCGTACTTCTCATTTACAGCCGCGTCAACTGGGATCGCTATCGTTTTCAAGGCGAAGTGCTTGACGCGATACCTGTCTAGAATGGACAAGATCCTGGCCTTCCAGACTACGAAGTTCGAAGCTCCATCCAGTCTATCCTGATCTCTTAGCCCATTCATTGCCATTTCGTTGCTCCTCCTTCGACTCTTTCGAGTCTCTCTACTTCCCTCCTGGAAGTCCTCTGATCAACTCCTGTTGAGTCTCTCAACTTCCCGTCTGGAAGTTCTCGGTTTGACGCTCTCTGAGCCTGGATTTCCCTTTTGGAAATCCCTTTGCCAATGTCGAGATGCCCCACTCTGATCGTTTGTGCAACTACACCACTGATCCGATTTCTTGCCTAGAAATCCTCAGCAGTAACTCCCTCCTCCTTGGTCTTGCCCTATTAGGTATTGTTCTAACCACAACACCCCACCAGCTTCGCTTTGCAACTTACCCACAACCTCCTATGCCCCAGCAATCTAAAGGTTAGAGCCTCTAAGCTCTCCGCAATCCCGACACCTGCACAATCTGCACCTCCTGGCCACAGCGTCGATCCTTCCTGACTAAGAAAGATAACCAGGCACTGCGTAGGTCAAGTCTGCTCCTCTTTGCCTCAGCACTGATCCTCCTCCTGGCTCGAACTGATGACATAGGCTCTCTGTGTCACCCTTTCCTTACTGTTTTCTGCTAGGAACAGCTTCTGTCGCTTGGGACAGTTGTTTCTATTGTTGCTACTCCGCTCGGTTGATGCCTTTAGTTATCCTGTGACCTACAACCACGCTCTAATACCATGTTGGAATTTCTAAGTCTATCCGTTAGAAATTCTTCCTGTACTATCTGATTTATTTCTTCCTACTTGTTCAGTTACTTAACAAGTTATTTACCATGTCAATACTAAAAATAAATACAAGTACAATATGAACACCTACAAATCATCAACTGAAAGAAACAAGCACACAAGTGACACCATTGTTTTTAGACTAATATCCCTGGAAAAACCCAATGTGGGAAAACCGATGCAGCGATTCATAGGGTTTTATTATTATGCAGTTTTCATAATATAACCAGGGTGCCAGAAATGGCTCACCCAATAGAGAATGCCCTCGGCAGTAGTACCTCTCAGTCAGAGACAAGTATTCTGGAATCACTGGATGAACGATCCCACAACAACAACACAGCTTTTGTTGCTCTACATCACCCTATCTAGCGCTCCAGCTCCAATCTTTCCCACGAAAATCTCCCAGTGCTGCGTTAGCCTCTCTAGTCCAGCATCAGCCTATCTGGCCAGCGTTAGCCTCTAGGGGCTCTACGTCAGCCTCTGGAGCCTTTGGTCTCACAAGCTGGCCCTCTCTATCTCTACGCAGCTCCTGGCTGCCTCTGCGTGGCCTCTAGCTGGCTCTACATCAACCTCTCCTGGCTTCTGCGCTGATCCTCCCAGTACTAACTTTTCCTCTCTGCTATGTATTCACTGCCCTCAATTGCAACTTAGATCACTTCACTCAATTTCCTCAGCAAGCCCTGCCTCAGAAAATCGAGTTCTTGATCTCTCTTGGTGTATTCTCCAACTAACCCTCAAGCCTCCTCTTATATTTTTCTCGTTGGTCCATCAACGGTCGAGATTAAATCTCTAATCTATGGCTAAGATTAGATTTGGTTTGATCCATGACTTTTGGACCATTCTAATTCAGTTTTATATTAATTCACATTAATATTTTATTTTTCCCAAGTTTAGACTTAGGAACTCCATTAAAAATATTAATTATTTTAATATCTCCCAAACTGGTTAGATTCTGCCCAAACCATTTCTGGGTCTTGGAGATCTCATGTGCTTTAGCCTCTCCACCAATTTTCATAGCTAGAGCACATCCGATGCTACCCCAAATCAACAATTCTAGAGGGATCCATCAAATCTATAAAAGAGGAGGAGGCCATTGGAGGACATCTTGGTTTTGATATTGTTTCTAGTATGAGAGGTTGAGAACCCGGTTCTCTACTCAATTGGTAGCCCCAGGACAAAAACCCTCAAGTGATATAGAGAGATTGGGCGAGCACCCATCTCTTCCCTTGGTGAATCCATTCAGGGTTCACAAGGTGTAGTGTATTGTTTTTCAGTTTTTTGGAGGTCGATTTGTGGCAGTGTTGTAGATTTGTTCAAGGCCAGATTATCTCAGTGGTATTGGGTTGTACTTAGTGATCTAAGATAATAAAGCTGAGAGTTTTCTTATTTATTATGTTATGAGATTGTTGTGCCCTATTTGTCTATTTTTACATGGCAATCTTCTATTAAATGCATGATTAGTTTTATGGGAAGTCTTTGTTCCAAATTTTCTACATTTGGGACTTTATAGTGGTATCAGAGCCTTGGTCTTGTCTTAGCCTGGGATTTATTGGTTGGACGAGATTGATTGAAGGAGATAGAAGAAGAATTTTCTGAAAAACTGGTTGTAAGGGAGAGTAAAATTTTGAGGGCAAATTGTTGCCTACTTATTTAGTGTTTGCAAAATGCACAACAAATTGTGGATCGATGAGCAAATCGTTTGGTGAATACCAAGTATTCAACAATCTTCGTTGTCAAACCATTTGAGTCAGTTTTATATATATATATATATATATATATGGGCAATGGCATGTGATTCTCTTTTGGGAGGGCTGTAAAACATTTGAAAAGGGGTCGTACGCCATCAAAGTCCAAATTTGTTGACTAACCTAGGTGAAGATTGCAACATCTGTGGCAGCGCCTGGATAGCACATAATCAGTCAGACATTGGGCTAAGTTTGTCTATCGGCAAGGCCCAGAAATCCAAGTATCTAAAAATTCAAATTTGTCAAGTGCGTGGAGAGTACATCCTTGTTGCGTATACCTGAAGCTGTGGATCCTGAAGTGCGTTTGGGAGCAAAAAAAAAAAAAAAAAAAAAATGGATTGCTGTCAAAGGGAGAAAAAAATATTGAATTGTCGTCAAAGGGAGCCGTCGTCCCAAAATAAAGATAGTTCTCGGCACTGAGATCGCAATTTCCCTTTGGTGCACTTTTCCTTGAAGCCTGTCTAGGTCCACAAATCGATTGACGATTTTTTCACATTCAAAGACATGGACCGAGCTTCAACCTCCAAAGACGAGTCAATAAAAGGATCGATGAGTTGGTGGGTTAAGCCATAATTGCATTTCAGTACGTGAAAATTGTTATACATTGCCACGGTGCATGACTCATGAGCACTCAATCAACAACAGATCGAGGGTCAAATAGGGGTTAGGTTTCCATCAGTTTTCTCGTGAGAGCGAAATTACCCTTTGAACCTGACGTTCAAAATTTGTGGCCATGTTGTCAACGCCTTGCTGAGAGCTGACTGGATATGAAATTAAAGGCATTGCACGTTATTCTGACTAAATTGGGCTGAGTGAAGTTATCAGCATGCAGCAATTTTGGTGAAGGATGGAGGGACGGGCTCCAAGTCAAGCAGTGTGAATGTCACATGTTTCATGCGTGCCAATTGAATCCATGTCGTTGCATGTAGACATCGATTGAGCCCAGGAGCGTGTTGGGAAAAGCGAGGAGCAACCGTCATAACTGGATGCTTGCATGGAATCAATGTACGCACCCTATATGTTTACCTAGAGCAGACTATGATGAATTCTAATGGTGCAATGAAGAATTTGACACTGTAAATGTTGGATGTTGTTGACAGCAACAACTGGGCAAACTCAGCTAATAGCACCGAGTGCACCAGAAATTTTGTGGCTGAATTTATTTCAGAAATTGTTTCTAAGAGTTCCCAATAAGCGATGGTTACAACATTTATTTATTTAGCAGATCTAACTTCATTCATATCTTCGGTAATCATGATTCCTTATTCTGGTGTCACAAAAACTTGGTCAAACAGACATGGTTACGCTAGTACCTAACACTCGTATGAGTTGGAGTGGCGAATTTGAGTGATCCTATAGCTTGACATTGAAGAATACCTTGCAAGGCCATGCACCAAGTTCCTTTTCCTTGATGATCTGAAAATGGGGCTCTTAGGCTTCTTGTCTAACTTACAAGAACCTCTCCCACTTCCAAAGCTTTAAATTTTCCCAAGTCTTAATGATTAACCAATGCGGAATTAAGAAATGCTTGAAAATATAGGTGTATGCTTGCATGTGTTTTTAACGGTTTATGTGCTTTTAAAATTTGGTTGTTCGTGCTGATATGTAAATACATATGGCAATAGACAAATGCAGCAATAAGCAAACACATAATACAACAATTTAATACGGAGTTCACCCAAAATGCTTGGGCTACGTCTCCTTGAGCTCTAGTCAACTCGGCTAGGCTCTCTGGGATTATGGCAATAGTTTTTTTAGAAGTTCCACACTCAACTCCAATGTTTTACACAGAAACATTGGGCTCAGAACACCATCTTATCCCTTGGCTCTTGAAGCTCTTCGGCTTTCTGGCTCTGGCTCTTGGCTCTGGCTCTGGGTCTGGCTCTTGGCTTTGACTCTTGCTCTGGCTCTTTGGCTCAGGCTCTGGTTCTGGGTCTCAGCTCTCGCTCTGGCGCTCGCTCTTGCTCTCGGCTCTCTGCCTTTACATGCCTCTGTGAGTCACTCGACTTCCAAGCAACTCCAACAGCAATACGCTGCTATCAATTGAGCTCTCTGGCTTTTCACTCGACCTCTGAGTGACCCCAAAGACTGCGCATTCAGCTTTTGCTCGTTGTTCGCCCTTGTCTCCTCTGTCAGTTTGTGGCTTTAAGCCATCTACTTCCTGACTGTTCGTTTCCGCTTCCCGGCTCTATGGATCGCCTGCCTCTGTCTGCTAGAATTCCCCTGTTCTGTGTCGTCATCGTTGTGTAACACTGCAGAGAGAGGTGGCCACTTGTCGCCTTACGGACTGAGTGTCAGTTTTCTTTTGAATGGTCGTTATTTCTGTTACTCCAAGATTTGCCCGCAAAACTGATCCTTCTGCCAACTCATCAGTCATGCCGGACCTCAAATCTTTATGTGCCTCAGTCTATTTTCCCGTCGAATCTAGTCATCCATCGGGTTAATTCTCTGTCGTTGATCTGGAGCCTCTAGATCCTATGGTCTCCGCTTATATCACGTGAGTAAGTTTCTTAATTGTTACTCACGCGATGTAAGCGGTTTTCTCTCTCATCCGCTAGACATGCGTCGCCCAGTGTATGACATCGCGCTGAACTCGGCCAAACCCGCTTATCGCTCGAAGTGCACGTGATATCCTATCGGTTTTGGCGCGGGACCCGCCTTCTGACAAAATCGGCAATTTCCGTACAGATTTATGCCTTCTCCTCGTGACCGAGCGCTTGGGGCTTTCCTTCACTGAAGGGGATGCCCTGCAATACATGATTAGTGCTAATCACGTATCAGAAACTGCCTTTGTTTTTGGATTTGACCTCCCGTTTGCCAATTTGTGCCAGCGTGCGGACACCACAGGTCAACGGTCTACGCGCTTTGACTGAGGGTCCTCATTGTTTCGTGCTGACCAGAAATTGCCATTGTTCAAAGGTTATTTCTGATAAGCTCGTCATCTATAGCACTTTGAAACTTTAGTATGAGTTTTACAGAGTTCAAGAAAATGTAAGAGTGTTTGAGGATCCAATTCGGATCACGTCTTCCCATTAAAAGAACTTTTGTTCCACCAAAAGACTGATATACTGATCTGAGCAGTAAATGAGAGTAACAACACCCTCTTCTTTCAGCCTCCTTACACTTGCCTTTGCATAGTGCCTCTGAACCACAATCTCTGACCACTTCCCTTCTTGGATGGGTTGGTCGTCTCGGGAAGAACTGTTTCCTCCTTGACTTCATGCAGAACTTCTACTGTGAAGTTTACAGAAGGTAGTTTGAACTTCTTTGCCTTGATCCTTGATCCAAGGTGGCCCAAATGAATGTGAAGTACATCTGCTCCACAAAACTTTCATTTGTAGCTGTTTGAAAAGCTACCAACAACAACTGTTAACAACAGCAGGTATACAGACAACAACTGGATGGACTAACTCCTGCTTCAACAAAGAAACATATTTCACATCTTGTGAACCCTCCCATGTCTTATATCTGCATACAATGATTGACTAGTTAACAAGCCAATAAAACATGCCTTTAAAACAAATCACTCTTCAAGTCAAAAGATGAAACACTTCATCATTATCTCCATTTTGGAGACCAGTTAACTTCTCCCAAGCCAACATCACATGCATCTCATGCTCATGCATGCATTCCATCTTTCAACTTTCGCTTAAGTACACTGTACTTTCGACGCTAAAATGAACATACTATTGCAGCAATAAAGTAAGTTTCATACTCAACTTCTTTCCATTTACTATTTTGGTAAGATCCTGCAACTTGCATTTATTCCACAAAGAAATGCAAACAGATGCATCAATAGGCATGCAGTCTTAATTGGATAAGAATTCTAACCATTTCTTCCCAATCCATTTCGAAGGTCCCTCCTTTGTTTGCACATCAACATCAATATGTGAATCATCCTGAAACACATCAATCATGGAATCTTTATTTCCATCCCTGCCATTTTAGTTTTCCACCTTTTCCTTCAGCTTTGGTGGAAGCAGTGTTGGATTCAAAGTCCAACATCTTTCAGCAAGATGCCCTTGCTTATGGCAGTAAGTGCAACACATGTGCATCCTTTTGTCAACATGATTTGCCTTGTCTTGTGGACCTTTGGCTGCTTGCTTCTTTTCCTTCAAAAGTTTCTTGTATATGGCCATCCTCTTCCAACATCTAGAAACATAATGGTTATCCAAACCACAAAAGGAACATGCAATTCTTTTTCCATGCTTTACAAAATCAAAGAGGATGTGTTTAGAACCAGATTTATACCTGCCTCTTCCACCTTTATTGCCTTCATGAGGAGGTGAAGCAAATGAAGAAGTGGCTCCCTTTGGAACACCATCACTTCCTTCAAGGCTGTCAGAGTTTCCACAACTCTCTGGTTCAAGTGTGTGCTTCTGAACACCTGCATCCTACAAATGATGTTTCGAGCTATTACATTCCTCTTGAATACAATCCTCACACTTCTGAGGTAGACGACCTGCAATGAAACTCCTTTTTGGAACTGTTTCAATGGCCTTCATGGCGGCTTTGGAACCCTCTCCATAAGAACCCTCTCCATAAGACTGTCCATAGCCAAGATCCAAATATTTAGGCCTTTCCTTAACCATTATTGGCTCAACAATACCTTGTGCATGTTGGCCCAATCCTTTTCCTTCATAGCCCATCTTGGACATTAGCTTGGAACTTATGCCTCTGGTATGCTTTTCAAAAGAACCAATATAAGCATTCTTAAAAGAATTTGAAGACAAACAGGAATGGTTTACCTCTTCTTCAAGTTGATACTTGGCCAAAGCTTCTTTGGCAACAAAGAGTTGTGACTCCAACTCCTGCATCCTTTTCAAGTTCATATTTGCAATATGAAGTTGCCTCTCCATTTCCTGCAATTTGCCAGAAAGCATCTGCTTCTCTTCCTCCATGGAATTCAACTTCTCTCTAAGTATGTTGCTCTTCCTTCCATCCTCATACATTTCTCTCACCATATCCATCATGGTGGACAAGTCTTGCTTCATGTCTCCATCAAAGGAACTTGGGAAGCAAGAAGAATTTGAGAACTCACTTGTAGAAGTTGTCATTTTCAAAATGCACAAAGAACTTCAAGCAAGATTAAAGAGCTTATTCAGTAACCCCTTGCAACAACCTTTTGTGCTTCAAGGATTGCCCTGAGGTCCTTTGGAATAGAAGAATGCCTTCAACCCTTCTTCCTTCTTGTCCTTCCTGGACTGAGCTATCAATAGCTTTCCCTTCACCTCTGCAAAATCAAACAATAATCAGTCTGCAACAAACCATACAATCAATAAGGCAATCAATCCTTGACTATCCAAACACCTTTAAGACAAGCAATCTTTGCCCTGTCAATCAAGCATTCTGATACAACCTTCTCTGAAGGTGGGGTTAATCAATCTACTACTCTGATACCACCTGATCTGATAATGGGGCTCTTAAGCTTCTTGTCTAACTTACAAGAACCTCTCCCACTTCCAAAGCTTTAAATTTTCCCAAGTCTTAATGATTAACCAATGTGGAATTAAGAAATGCTTGAAAATATAGGTGTATGCTTGCATGTGCTTTTACCGGTTTATGTGCTTTTAAAATTCGGTTGTTCCTGATAATATGTAAATACATATGGAAATAGACAAATGCAGCAATAAGCAAACACATAAGACAATAATTTGATACGGAGTTCACCCGAAATGCTTGGGCTACGTCTCCTTGAGCTCTAGTCAACTCGGCTAGGCTCTTTGGGATTATGGCAACAATTCTTTTACAAGTTCCACACTCAACTCCAATGTTTTACATAGAAACATTGGGCTCAGAACACCATCTTATCCCTTGGCTCTTGAAGCTCTTCGTCTTTCTAGCTCTAGCTCTTGGCTCTGGCTCTGGCTCTAGCTCTTGGCTCTTGGCTCTGACTCTTGCTCTGGCTCTTTGGCTCAGGCTCTGGTTCTTGCTCTCAGCTCTCGCTCTAGCTCTCAGCTCTCAGCCTTTACATGCCTCTGTGAGTCACTCGACTTCCAAGCAACTCCAACAGCAATACGCTATTGTCAATTGAGCTCTCTGGCTTTTCACTCGACCTCCGAGTGACCCCAAAGATTCTCTGTGTGTTCAGCTTTTGCTCTTGTTCGCTCTTCTCTCCTCCATCAGTTTGTGGCTTTAAACCATCTACTTCCTCACTGTTCGTTTCTGCTTCCCGGCTCTCTGGCCTACCTCTGTCCACTAGAATTCCCCTGCTCTGCGTCGTCATCATTGTGTAACATTGCACAGAGAGGTGGCCACTTGTCGCCTTACAGACGGAGTGTCAGTTTTCTTTTGAACGGTCGTTATTTCCATTACTCCAGGATTTGCCCGCGAAACTGATCCTTTTGCCAGCGCATTGATCATGCCGAACCTCAAAACTTTATGTGCCTCGGTCTATTTTCCCTTCAGATCTGGTCATCCATCGGGTTAATTGTTTGCTGTTGATCTAGAGCCTCCAGATCCTACGATCTCCGTTTATATTGCGCGGGTAAGTTGCTCGATCATTACTCACGCGATGTAAGCGGTTTTCTCTCTCATCCGTTGGACACATGTCGCTTGGTGTATGGCATCGTGCTGAACTCGGCCAAACTCGCTTACCGCTCGAAGTGCACGCGATATCCTGTCGGTTTTGGTGCGGCGCCCTCCTTCTGACGGAATCGGCAATTCCCATATGGTTTTATGCCTTTTCCTCGTGACTGAGCGCTTGGGGCTTTCCTTCACTAAGGGGGATGCCCTGCGATACGCGATTAGCACTTTAGTGCTAATCGCTAATCATGTATCAAACACTGCCTCTATTTTTGGATTTGACCTCCGTTTGCCAATTTGTGCCAGCGCGCGGACACCACGAGCCAACAGTCTGCGCGCATTGACCGAGAGTCCTCGTTGTTCCGTGCTAACCACAAATTGCCATTGTTCAGAGGTTATTTCTGATAAGCTCGTCATCCATAGCACTTTGAAACTTTAGTATGAGTCTTACAGACTTCAAGAAACTGTAAGAGTGTTTGAGGATCCAATTCGGATCACTTGATATCCACTGCATATTTCATATTAAATTTAAGGTTGTTCATGCTCGCATTTCTTACTCAAAAACTTGCATGTCTCTCTGGAATCATAGTCCTCATTTGAAATTAAAACTTCAAGGGGCATGCTTGCAAGTGTCTTTAAAGCTGTAATATACCTCTGCTGAATGAGTGAGTCATAAATGGAGCACCCTCTATGTAACTGGGCTGAAAATTAGTGTTGGAAACAGTGTGGAAATACGCTGCCAGAATTTGGTATATGATCAGAAACCTAAGTCTTCTAAGTTGAACAATGTATGTGCAATGCCAGGGTATGTCATTGGTAAGTCAGCGAGTAATATCATTTGTATGTCTAAGCAAGAGCGAGTTAGGACAGTAGGTTAGTGATTGTTGAGGTGAGTCTTGTGCTACTACTATTTTGCAGCTTGCAAACATGTATGGGTGATGTGTTGAGGTCTGAGTAATTGTCGTTGTAAAGTTTGTCATAAAACTTTGAGCTAGGGTCTAATAGTATGATTCATGTATAAGAATTATTACATGCCCAACCATTATTGAGTTGAGTGAGAGGTCGGTTAGGTGCTTTTGATAAGCTGACAGTCAAAGTCCTGTTAGACTAAAGCATGGATCAAAACTTCCTAAGCTTCCTTAATAAACTAACAACAGAAATCAGCAAACCCTTCTCAAAAGGGCTCTATGCCATTATCCAGAAAAAACAGCCAAGAGATGTGTAGGGGGGCAGGAAATAGGACACAAGATTTTTGCTCTTGTGACAGATTTGAAGCACATGAAGGTCACATGGAAAGTTCTCTTCAAACTTGATGAACTAGACGACCTCCTTTCGAAAGTGAGCCAGGTAGAAGGGAAGAAACTAATTTGGGCTCTAAAACCAGCTATGCTTGCTCTCATAAAACACAAGTTCTTGGAGAAACCTTGTGAAGGGGTCAAACTTCCAATTGCATCTTGTCTCAGTCAGATCATGAGACTAACTGCCCCTAGAGCTCCTTACAATGATGATGTTATAAGGAGAGTTTTCAAGCTGATAATGGATACTTTCTAGGACTTAGACAACATTGCAGGTCCTACCTTTGGGAAGAAGCTTGAGATTTTAAGGGGTTATAGCCATGACTAGCACTTATGAAATCATGTTTGATCTTGAGTGTGATGGTTTGATCCTACAGATGTTCCAATGCTTCTTCAGCATTAGGAAACATCATTCTGACACAGTCATAGTGCACATTGTAATATCCCGTTTCAGAGATATTCCCCAAAACCCCAATAAACTCCAACCAAATATGCACAAAGGATATAATAACCAGGAAGCTCAAAATGATAAAAATAACAGTGGTACACATATAATAATGTAAACATGAAATATAAACAGAGACTCGAGAAATGCAAAGAGAAATGCTAAGCCATTTTATTATACTGAGTAAAGGAATGAGTACAGGAGGTGATCAGAAAGATGGCACCTCGACTTGCACCAAGCAAGTGAAGAAATACACTCAGAATAGCAAAGGAATGGCCTCTCTTTGAACTGCATGGATGCTGTTGGGGAACTACCGTGCTGCTGGAAATCAAATGAGGATTTGGGGCTGTTCCCCTCCTCAGAAAATGTTGAAACTCTGGAATTAGCCTCTACTCAGAAAACACAAAAAACCCAGAAAGATTTCTGGAATGGCTGACCCCCGACAATCGCCCCCTTGGGGAATCACGTAATCCCTCAAGGTTCTGTGCTACCCTTGAGTAGAATCCTCCAAAATACTGCCTAAAACTCTACCAAACTCCTCCAATATGCAAGCGTCGATCTCTTGCTCAATCTCCTAGCTCAACTCCTCCACAAACCCCCAATCCGGAACTGCCCCCAGATGAACTACGTCCCTTTCTCTCAAGACTGCATAGTCCACCAATGCTCAACTCCACGTTAATGCCAAAGATCAAAACTACTGCAAAAGACTACTGAAACTACCTTGCCCGAGTAGGCACTCGAAGTCCCCCGGGGCTAAGGGTGAGATCTTCAAACGGAGACACTTAGTGCACTAAACAGTGTTGCAGACAGGCTAAACAGCCAGCATGCTCCAAGTTGAAGTGACTAGCTCAAATGCTCATAACCGAATGCCAAAATGAGGAGGCTCCTCTCTCCTTTATAGCATTAGCCACTCTCAATCCCAAGGCTCACCTCCTCCAGCATAATCTCCTCTTGCCACGTGTTCCTTTTCCCATCTGCGCAGTCCCTCCAAGTGTCTGCGTGGGCCCCATCTCTACGTGGTCCTTTGGCCCCCCTTGGCTCCCCTTTAAGTCACAACGTTGTGCTACTAGGAAGTGACTTTTATTCTAAAAGTGAGTTATGTCCCCTTTTCCTCACCTTTTTATTTACAAATAACTATAAGAGGCAAAATTGAGCAAAATCGAATATTCCAATTAGCCATGGCTAATTAGGAATATTACAGTCTCCCCCAGCAAAATGTTGCTTGTCCTCAAGCAACTGAAGTGATGGATGCTGCAACATTTTCTTACTCTCCCAAGTGGCATCCTCATCCGACAAATTCTTCCACCTCACCAAGAATTTCTGGATTGTCCTGTTCCGTAGCTGCCTCTCCCTGGTATCAATAATAGCCTCTGGCTGCAACACCAAATGCCCCTCATCATCTGTGGGTGGTAGCTCAACTGTCACTGTCACATGCTGCCCCAATGCCTTCTTCAGGCATGATACATGAAAGATGTTATCAATCTTGTTGCCTTGGGATGGCTCCAACTCATACGCAACCTGTCCAATCTTGCGCATCACCCTGTATGGCCCATAAAAGCGGGGCTTGAGCTTCTCAGCCCCCTTCTGCTTCAGTGACGACTGTCAGTATGGCTGTAATCGTAGGTAGACCAAGTCCCCTACCTCAAACTATCTCTCCACCCGACCACTGTCAGCATACAGCTTTTGTTGGTTCTGCACTGTAGCCATATTATCCTTGAGAGCTCGGAGAATATCCTGACTCTCTTGGATCCAAATCTTAGCTCTCAGAGCCTTACTAGCACCAAACATCATGTCAACAAAAGATAAGGGATGATATCCATACAAAGCATAAAATGGTGACATACCAATGGACATGTGATGTGTAGTGTTGTAGTAGTACTCCCCCAGATGCAACCACTTCAGCCATGCTCACTGCTACCCACTGACATAGTTACGCAAGCAGCCCTCCAGCCACTTGTTAACTATCTCTGTCTGCCCGTCTGTCTATGGGTGATAATTGGTACTCGGTGTCAACTCCTTCCCCACCAACTGGAAAAGCTCCTGCCAAAAATCCGCCCATGAAACGGTTGTCCCTGTCACTGGTGATGGTCTTGGGAAGACCATGTAACTTGAAAATCTCTCTGAAGAATAGCTCGACCACATGCGCTGCTGTGTAATGTCCGGATATGGCAAAAAAGTGTGAGTACTTTGTCAGCCGATCAACGACGACAAAGATGAAGTCCTTGCCCTGTACCATGGGCAACCCTGTGATGAAGTCCATCGAAATACACTCCCATTTCCCCTCTGAAATGGGAAGAGGCTGCAATAGTCCTGTTGGATGGTTCATCTCCCCCTTGTTCCTCTGGCAAACATCGCACTCCCGGACATGCTGGAGTACGTCCTCCTTGAGGCCCTTCCATGAGAACCTCTCTCTAATGGCCTTGTAGGTTTTGGTAAAACCCTGATGACCTGCCAATGGTGAATCATGTGACGCCTGAAGTATCTTCTTCTTGAGCTGAGATCCCTCAATCAAGAAGATCCGGTCCCTGTAGTAGATGATCTCATCGACCACCCTCTACCTGTCATCCGCTACCTTCCCATCCAGAACCACACATGCAAATCTATCCTTGGAGCCCTCCAGTCTGCGTCCAAGCTCATAAGAGACAACGTCGCTGGTCTACGTGAAAGGGCATCTGCTACCACGTTGTTCTTACCCTTGACATACTCAATGTCAAAGTCATACGCTTGAATCTTACTGATCCACTTCTGCTGCCTCTCCTGTAGCTACTTCTGCTCCAAAAAGAACTTGAGGCTGGTGTGATCAGTCCTCACCCTGAACCTGTTACCCACCAAATACTGTCGGTACTAGGACAATGCATGCATGATGGCCAGCATCTCCTTGTCGTATATAGAATACAACCTCTCATGCGGAAGGAGCTTCCGGCTCTCAAAGGATATAGGGTGACCTCCCTGCATCAACACTGCGTCGATCCCCTCTCCCGACGCATCACACTCCAAAACAAATGGCTGCGTAAAATCCGGCAATGCAAGCATTGGGCAGCTACTCATAACCTCCTTGAGCCTCTCAAATGCTCGCTGCATTGTATCCGACCAACTAAATGCCCCCTTCCTCGTCAAATCTATCAGGGGTGCAACAAGCTGTGAGAAACCCTTGACGAACTTCTAGTAGTAAGTGCAAATGCCAATGAATCCTCGAAGTTCTGTCACGTTTCTCGACTCCGACCAATCTCTGATGGCCCTGATCTTCTCCTCGTGGACCCTCACTCTGTCCACCCCTATGATGTGTCCCAAGTATAACATCTCCGTCAACCCAAACTCACATTTGGAGAGCTTGGTATAGAACTGTTGCACCTCCAAGATGTGCAATACTGTCTCAATGTGCTGGAGATGCTCCTCCCAAGTCCTGCTGTAAATGAGGATATCATCAAAGAACACTAACACAAACTTCCTTAAGTGACTGCGGAAGATGTGATTCATGCAAGACTGGAATGTAGCTGGGGCGTTGGTTAGCCCGAAAGGCATCACCAAAAACTCAAAGGGCCCATAATGACACCTGAAGGCGATCTTGGGAAGGCCCTGTTCCCTCACGCGAATCCAATGGTACCCAGATCTCAAATCAATCTTTGAGAAGAACCGTTCTCCTCTCAATTCATCCATCAACTCATCGATCCTAGGTATGGGGTACTTGTTCTTCAGCATCTTCTTGTTCAGGGCCCTGTAGTGAATGCACATCCTCAATGTGTCGTCCTTCTTCTTCACCAAGACCACGGAAGAAGCAAAAGGACTCGTGCTCGGCCAAATGTGCCCAAGAGCCAGCAACTCCTGAATGGCCTGCTCAATCTCATCCCGATAGGCCTTGGGATGCCTATAGGGGGTAGTAATCACTGCCTGTATGCCCTGCTCAAGCTCAATGGTGTGCTCAAACCCCCGGTCCAGTGGCTGTCCCGGCAGCATCTCCCCAAATACCGTGGCATACCGGTCAAGGATGGACTATATCTCCGAGTGCATTGTCTGCCCTGTAGTCCCTGTCTCGGATGCATGCAGCTCCACTGCCCACTTTATGTCTCCCTTTCAGAACACTGCCTCCATTTGATGAGCTAAAACAGTCTGAGGCGGATATGTGTGTTGTCCCTGTATCTTCTCATGCCTCCCTATCTTCTCATCATCCCACTCCATCTCTAGGGCCTTCCAATTTGTCGTGACCTTCCCTAGAGTGATAAGCCACTGAACACCCAGTACTATGTTGGTATTCGGAATATTGACCACGAAAAAGTGGTCAGTTAGTGTGTAGGTGCCCATCGTCATTGATAACTTTGGAACATAACGAGCACACGCCATGGTCTGATTGCCTAGGACCAAAACTAAGAATCCATCGAAGCTGTATGTCTGTATACCTCTCCGCTCAACCATCTGTGCATCGATGAAGTTGTGGGTGGCCCCACTGTCAACCAAAACTGATACTCGCTGGCCACGTATTGTCCCCCGCATGCGCAACGTCAAATACTTGGGAACTCCTCGCAATGCTGCAAGGGCTCCTCCGGTAGGTGCAAAAGTTGCACCACCTGTTGCTAGTGGTGGAGGCGGCAAGGGACCCTGCACAGCATGACTATCTCCTGCCTCCACATCATCTTCCTCATCCTCCTCCCCGCTGCTCTCGGAGAAGACCTTAATAAAATGTGCTTTCCAGCAGTATATCTATGTCCTGGTGCCCACGGCCCCTCGCAGGTAAAGCACAACCGCTTCTTCTTCAACTCCCTCCTGGCATCGTCATCAATCTGTGCTCGTCCTGGATTCCCCTTTGGAGACGAAATCCTCACGTCCTTCCCCTTAGGCTGGAAAGCCTGTCTCTGGGGGTAAGGTGTCCAGGTCCTAGGTAAGGCATCCTGTAAGTCGCGGGTCCTGTTGATAGCATCCTGGAGTGTGGCTAGTCTAGTGGATCTGACTAGACCCTGAAGTGGCTCTGTTAACCCCTCAACAAACATGTAGATCCTCCGTGCCGTGGATAGATCTGGTACCATCACTGAAATCCTCAGGAAGTCTGCAACGTAGGTCTCTGGGCTCCCCGTCTGTTTGAGCCTCGTCAACTCGACAAAGTGCTATTCTAAATCCCTCCGATCAAACCTCTCCATCAATCTCCTGGTGAACTCAGCATATGTCGTCACTGAGGAGTATCCGAGTGTAACCATCCCATGGAACCACCAATCCTGGGCCTCACCATCCAAATGTAATGTCACCACCTTGATGGCCTCTGCCTCTGACATCTGGTTAAGCTGGAAATAGATGTCCAGCTTCTCCACCCAAGACCTTGCCGAACTGTTTGATGAACCATCAAACGTAGGCAAGTGGAACCTACTAGTTGTGCGGTGGGTGTCTCCATCATGATAATGCCGATGTCCTCTGTGATGGTCACGGGGTCTACTATCCCGCTAGAGCGAAACAAAGTCTCTGAATGAGAGAGCATCCCTGAACTCCTACCCATAGGCCTGGTACTCTACAAAATAATCGCCCATATGACCGGGCTCTGCCTCTTGCTGGGCTCTGACCCCCGTGTTTGCTACTAGGAAAGTGGGCATCGTAGAGCGTGTAGGGGCAAGTGAGACCATCTGCGGAGTAATATCATGTTGAGCGGCACCCTGCTCTGGAAAATGGTGGGATGTACCCAATCCCTCACCAACGTGGAAAACCCGTGGGTTCTCATGTTGTCTAGCCTCCACTGTCGTGAATCTCTGCCCCATCACCTCAATCTACCTCGATAGATCTTGCACTGATTTGAGGAGCATGTCCGCAAATCTCTTCCCGTCCTCATGTGCCATCGAATCCTCCTGCTCTGCGTCCCCCCTAGGCTCCTTCTGTTCTGCGTCCACCTCAGGCTCCTCCCGTTCTGCGTCCACCACCGAAACACAGTCTCCCTCTCCGTAGGTGTTCTCCAACCTATGCCCAGTGTCTATGTGTCTCCTACCTCTGTAACAGATGTAGGGTGTTTCCCCCAGTGTCATAAATTGCTAGCTCCACAGGCTGAGCCAGATCTATGCTCTGATACCACTATAATATCCCGTTTCAGAGATATTCCCCAAAACCCCAGTAAACTCCAACCAAATACGCACAAAGGATATAATAACCGAGAAGCTCAAAATGATAAAAATAACAGTGGTACACATATAATAATGTAAACATGAAATATAAATAGAGACTCGAGAAATGCAAAGAGAAATGCTAAGCCATTTTATTATACTGAGTAAAAGAATGAGTACAAGAGGTGATCAGAAAGATGGCACCTCGACTTGCACCAGGCAAGTGAAGAAATACACTCAGAATAGCAAAGGAATGGCCTCTCTCTGAACTGTGGATGCTACTAGAGAACTACCGTGCTGCTGGAAATCAAATGAGGATTTGGGGTTGTTCCCCTCCTCAAAAAATGTTGAAACTCTAGAATCAGCCTCTACTCAGAAAACCCAAAAAGCTTTTCTAGAATGGTCGACCCCCGAAAATCGCCCCCTTGGGGAATCACGCAATCCCTCAAGGTTCTGTGCTGCCCCTGAGTAGAATCCTCCAAAATACTGCCTTGCCGAACTGTTTGATGAACCATCAAACGTAGGCAAGTGGAACCTACTAGTTGTGCGGTGGGTGTCTCCATCATGATAATGCCGATGTCCTCAAGCTTTGGCCACACCCTTCGTGGATTATTCTGGGCTTACTGAGTAGCAGTCGGGATTAATTTCTTGAAATTTTCTAAGCAGTGGAGAGCGCCCTAGTAGCAGATCCTTTCAGGAAGCAGCACATTTCTAGGCATCTACAACGCAGCACTTGGGCAGCTTAGCACCAGTTTGGAGGAGGGTGTTTCACTTATCATTTCGGGGCTTTGCTAGCTTGCCTAGATCAAGTCCAAGTACACTCATTCCAACACCTTATTGTACACCTCTTTCCATTAATAAAATTAGTACACAACGCAATTTTGGATGCAAATTCGTGGTCTGATTGCTTGCTATTGTTTCATGGTGTTTTTGTCTATTTTTCTTTGCATATTTACTGTTAATTTTCGCTTAGGGATATTACACATTCTAGTCATCTCTGGTGCATAGCTCTCATGGTGTTAAGATTTGAAACTCGGTCCTCTAAGCCCTTGGCATTTTGTCTCTTCTCCGAAAATGAATCTCGGCCTCTTGGTGTATGGAGAATAATCCTGCAATATGAAATACAATACCAATAATCTCCTACAGATAAGAATCTCATTAAACCCTCAAAAAATGAGTCAAACAACCAAACCAATAAGCTCTGATGGAAGATTAGAAATAATCTTCCCTAAAAGCTAACTAGGGTGGCACTCGTAGTCCACCAAAATTAGTTATTGAGTTTCACTTGAAACTCTTAGAAACTCACTTGAGCTTCTTCTCAAATGTTAAATAGAAATGATAAGATAGAATGATTTGCAATTGAGTCTCTCTTGTATTTATAATTCTCCATGGAGACTCCTTCTAGCTTCTAGATTCTTCTTTTTCCCCATTATTTTATTGGCAGGGCCCATTTTCCACTAGGAGACTTTTTGCCACCATTTTGAATAAACTAGTCATTTGCCTCCTTTCTCAATAAAATATTATTTTGCCGCCATTCTCCATTAAAATATTATTTTGCTGCCATTCTCCATAAAAATAATATTTTTCCGCTTTTCTTCCACAAAATAATATTCTCTCTTTTTTATTTAATATCGCCAAATATTGTCATAACTCAGTTAATTTTTCATGCACAAAAATTGGGAATATTACATTGAGGTGATTGTGCGTGAACTTCCTAGGTTTCACTTGGATTGTAGGGTGTGAGTTAGAGATTTTATCATTCTAATGTACAATTTGGGCAGTAACAAGCCCCATCAGCCCTTGGTACTAGTGAGAAGACTTCTTCTCTATCGCCCCCGCTCCCCCATTCTGCCTTGACTCCTAGTTGCAACACACCTTTGATAATATTTCTGCTCATCATGGTTGTGTTTTGCACTTAATTTACACTTCCTCGTTTAGCTCTGTAATTTGCTCTTTTTTGCTATTGATGGAGTAGAAATAGGAGTTGCTTTTGCACACCAACTATGTACAAATACTAAATGTATATTCGAGTCGCATTGACCTACTTATTGTGGCCATTTGTTGGACATTAATAAAATTTTATCTTATATCTTATGATTTATCTATCATCCCAATTTTATTGATCATTTCATTATAATTTTCTTGAGCATTTACTATTAAAAAAATTATTTTTTTAATTATTGCCTTGCTGTATTTTTAAAGAACACTGTAGTTCTTTGATCGTTTTCTAAAAAAAATTGGCTCGCATTTCCTTCTTGTCCCTATTTCAAAAACTTGTACTCCTTTTAAAAGTTCCATGACAAATTAGACTAAATTTGAAGGCAACCTCCTCTAAGGGATATGATTTAATAATATCATACTTGAAAAATAAGATTAAAAACAAACCTAAATGCTCAAGAATAAAAAATAGGAATAGACTTACAATATCTTCATTCCTAAGAAGAAAATCAGCAAAATGTGTGGGTACAAGACCAGGAGCTACAGTGTTAACCCTTGTTTTTGGTGCCATTTCAGCAGCAAGAGCCTACAAACACACAAAATCGTTATTAGCCATTTCCTACAATATCATGACAGTATTCTTAAAAACTCTAGAAATTGAACACCTTAATAATGATATTATCATTGTCATTCATGTTTCTGAAACTATGAAAGGGGTGTATAAGCAAATTCTTACAGCCATAGTAGACATATATGCCATAAGATGAATATCAAGTAGCTTGGACATAACCACAAAGTGTTGTCTCGTATGATCACATAACAAAAAGTTTACAGATAATCGTATTTACAACTGAACGAACCTTTTATTGCTTAATGCTACATGATAAAAGAAGGAAAACTGGAAACTGATAATGAGAGGGAAATCAGGTTGAATACTCACATCCAATTCTTTCCTTGCTAGTTTCACAGCATAATTCATAAAATATATCACTCAAAAATTAATACTACAATGATATCCATCTAAATGTAAGAATTGTTCCCATCATCTGCTCAAAGTCCTGATGTCAACCTCATAACTCTGTTTATTGTTTATTTCCTCATGATGTCTGAACACCAACATTCAACTTTCTTTCTATGGATGACTGGCCTAAATTCCATCATTTATCCTTAACGGTGAGTTGTGACTAGATTATATTACATGCTTGGCAATCCTCTAGTCTAGCTTCTAGAGATTTGACAGGTATGATAAGGCTCACGTCATGCTTTAGCTGGTTATTGGATAAGCCTGAATTCCATTACTGGCCTTCATAGTGATTAGTGACCAAATAGAATTACAAGTTTGCTCGCTAGTCATAATGGTTCTCTTTAGTCTTGACATGGTGTGTGCTCTACCATGCATCAGAGGACTTCAATGAATCAATATGCTCATAGATCTGTGAACTGTTGGGGCAATCCTCTAGTCTAGATTCTAGAGATTTGACAGGTCTAACAAGGTTCACCTCTTGCTATAGCTGATTATTGGACGAACCAGCATTCCATTGCTAATCTTCATAGTGACTAGTGACCGAAGCCATTTACAAGTTTGCTACCTAGTCATAATGGTTCTCTTGAGTCATGATATGGTGCGTGCTCTACCATGCATCACAGGACTTCAATGAATCAATCTGTTCATTGTTCTGTGAACTGTCGTGGATATTACCCTAGCATGGTTCATCAGAACAGATCTTACAAGTTTATTTGAAATCTCTGTTATGTTGTGTTTACTTAAGATAAAATTTAATATTGTTGGAAATTCATAAAGGCGGAAGGATTTCCTTATCTTGATAATTTGACAATCTTATTAGCTTCTTTTATGTCTTCTTTTATCTTCTTATCATCAAGTAACTATCAAAAACAAAACATGAAGATCAAGATAACAAGTGACACAGTATGTAGGCTCTCAACTAGGGCAAAACCCCTCTTCTAGGGGAAAACCCAAAACTTCTCCTCTTCTTTAGAACCAAATCAAATGAGACAACCAAGACAAAGACCTCCTCCAATCCACCAAGTCAGCCTCCAAGACGATTAGCCAAACTCCAAAACTCAACTCAAGTCAAACTACTTCAATCCTGCATCAAACTCAGATTTTGGCCCTCCTGCATCAGATTTTTGGCCCTACTGCAGACCTGTAGCTTCGGCCCTCTTTTGCAATCCAGTAACTCGCATGTGTGAGGCAGAACCAAGAGAAAGTGGTCTTCTTCCTTTGCTAGGGTTCCTCCTTCTTTGCTTAGGGTTTTCTCCTTCTTTCCTAGACTTCTTCACACCTTTTTCTCCTCTACAAACTGCAGGTCAAACTTGCTTGAGTAAGGGAGCAAATGAAGTCAAGTAGTACTTCCATTTATAGTGGTTGTAGCTCCCTTTTGAGGTCGACTTGAAGAGAACGACAGGACAACTTGGTTGAGGAGTATTACATGACCAAATTACATAAAATAACTTTCTTTCTTGACACAAGAAGCCCAAGAAGGATCTATTACATGATGACAAGGACTATGACTCATGACATAAACCCTAGAAGCGCTCAATGGGTGCTTTGACCTAGAAATAAATAAATAAAGCACAAAACCCATGTTTATAAATAATTTTTCTTTTATAATAAATTTTTCTTTTTCTTTCTTTTGACAAGTACATTATGTTATGACTCAAATACAATTATGAAGATTGATACTAGTTACATTTCTCAACAAATATAACTAGCTTAGTGTTCAAAATACTACAATAAGCTGAGAATGAAAATAAAAGAAGCTAACACAAATACCACACCATCAACTTTTCTTTCTATGTGTGATTGGCCTAAATTCCATCATTTATCCCTAATAGTGACTAGTGACCAATGTTGGACAAAGCGGGGACAAAACCGCGTCATTTTCCAAAAATCTAGGAAGCGAAGAGTCTGCAGAAGCGTCTGCTATAATATAATATAAATATATATATATATATAATATATATATATATATATACATATTGCGTTTATATTCAAACAAACATCCAAACTAAATTAGTTGTAGAAGACTAAAACATGCATATGTTTTGCATAAACAAGATAGATATGGATCCAAATTCTATTGTAGTTAACTAGTATGTACATAATGATTAATTTATTCGAGCATCAATCATCTATATTCTAGCTATTACAAACATACATCAAATTTTTAAGCATATTATAAAACATAAAACATTTAAGCATATTATAAAACATAAAACATATAGCATATTATGATTTATCTAGCACGTGAGCAATTGTCAACATTTGTCATGTCCAAAATTCAAATAATAATGTTTATAAAACAGGTCACTTGCTCACCGCCAAAACAAAAAGGTTCAAATTCACAAACCTACAAGTCTAATGATTAATCTATGACAGAAGTAGTAAATTGTGAATATATCTACTAATCTCTCCTCCTTCCACCATGAAGAGAACGTGGCATTGGGCCTCCACGTGGTGGCAATGAAGAAGATGGTGCCTGAGGAAGTTGTGACACTGAAACTGATGAAGATGAACCCCCTGTTGTTGGTGTTGAACCATGGAACCTAGGAACCAAGGGACCAGATGGGGGTGGCATCTCAACTCGATCATCATCATCCTGGAATCGCTCAAAAATATCATACCAAAAAAAACCACTAGTTAACAAGAAAAATTAAAAACAGGAATTAGAGAAATGCTTTATAAGCAAAATTCATAACACAATGGACATACCTAGATAAGAGCATCCTCTAATTGCTCTAATAGCAACAATCCATCCTCCAAATTGGGCTCCTCTAGATTCTTGTCCCAAATCTTCAAGTCTTTATTAGTCTTTGCATCATCACAGTAATGGGACAACAATCGCAAGTTGTAATGAACATAAACCAAGCTCTCTGCCCAGTCTAAACTCAACCTGTTCCTTTTAACACTGTAGATGAAAGAATAAGAGCTCCAACACTTCTTTGCAAAAGAAGTGTTTACCACATGTGATAGCACCCGCAATGCCAAAGTCTATAGAAGTGGAGTAGCCCCTCCATGCATGTTCCACCACTCAAGAGGAGAAAAAGTCTCTCGATCTCTTGCAATGCTCCCAAATGGACCAGTGTTAAGCGTATAGTTGCTCAACTGTCTTCGTACCATGGTAGCCTCTTCCTCATCAAGGACTAATTTACTCAATGCAATCATATATTTTTTGTCAACCTCTTGATCTTGGTGTGGTTTTCTCTTGCTTCCCCTCCCAAGGTGCTAGTGTTGAAAGCCATGATGGATGATAGTATTTAGGTGTCAAAACATATGCTAATGCATGCAATGGAACATTTAGCATTTCGCATCGGCTTTCCACCTCTGCATGAATATAATTTTGCAAGGTGATATCTCTAGGCTCAACAGTCTTTAATCTGCCCCAACATGCTATCCACTTGCTCATACATCTCCCCAATTATTGGTCGATCTGAATCTCCAAACTTGATCATGTAAGAAATTGGTTTGGTGAATTGCAAAACATATTTAACCTATGACCAAAAGTACATGTCAAGAATAGCGTCCATGGCTGCATTAGCACCATCTCTATCAGTCTTAATTTCCTCCCATGATTCAACACATACCATATTAGTTAAAGCTTATATCACCTTCACTAGCCACCTAAAGGTGAGGTAATAACTAGTAAATCTTGCTTTTGTAAGTTTAAGCAACTGCAACTTGGAGTAAGTGCCATAGAAGTAGTTTACCCTTGTATGCCCTATGATGAATTTAATGGGTTGCTTCCCTCTCCTGTGAAGCCCATTAAGCCACCCACATTCTTTATGCTTCACAATATCATGCATCAAAAGGTTCAATGTGTGAACCAGGTACCGAGACCAAAAGATATGTGGATGAGTATGCTCAATAACTTTTCCCACTGCCTTACAATTTGTTGCATTATCTGTGATCATTTGAGCCACATTATTCGAACCAACATCCCTGATTGATTGCAATAGGAGATCTACAATGTTTTGGGAAGATGCACTCATGGAGGAGGAGTCATGACATGTAATAAATACAGCACCACTAGCGGAAACACCAAGAACATTTATCAAATGTTGGTTTCTAAAATTTGTCCATGTTGAAGTTTCTAAGTTTACTTAGTTAGAAACCCTCTAAGAACTTTATCTGATTTATTCCTACCTACTTGTTATTTTCCTTAACAAGTTATTTACAATGTAAATACTAAAAATAAACACTAGTGCATGCTCAACATATTACAGATCAACAACTAAAAGAAACAAGAACAAACACATTACACGACACCATTATTTTTGGACTAATGTCCCTGGAAAAACCCAATGCGGGAAAACTAGTGCAGCTATCTAAAGGTTTTCTTATTAAGCAATATCAGAGTACAATCTGGGTGCCGAAACTAACCTACTCAACAGAGAATTTCCTTAGCAGTATTACCTATCATTTTCTGACAAATCTACTGGCTGAAACCCCGGATAATCCTTCCGGCAGCTGCTCAGCACCAATCTGCCCCAGAAACCCCAGCGTCTGCCCAATCTGGGCTGCGTCAGCCTCTCCTAGCCCAGTGTTGGCCCTGCATCAACCCCAGGAGGCCCTGCGTCAGCTCTATGAGCCTTTGTGTCAACTATGCTGGCCCCTCTAGTGCTCTGCGCAACACTTAGTTGCCTCTTCGTGGCCCTGCGTGAGCACTGGCTGCTTCTGCGTCTCTCTCTCGAGCTACTCTACTACTATTCCGACACTATCTCTGCCTTTTTGTCTCGCTGTACTCAATGCCCCTCAGTGGCTCTCCCAATCATTGATTCTATCTCTCTTAGCAAACCCCACTCTAGAGAATAGAATGACTGATCACTTTGGTGTACTCTCCAATTGACCCTCAAGCCTCCTCTTATACTTTTCCTGTGGACATCTCAAAGGCCGAGATTAAGTCCCTAATCAACGGCTAAGATTAGATCTGGCTTGATCCATGTCTTTTGGACCATTCTAACATAGATTCATATTAATACACATTAATATTTTATTTTCCCTAAGTTTAGACTTAGGGATTCCACTAAAAATATTAATTATTTTAATATCTCTTGATCTGTTTAGAATTTGCCCAAACCCTTTAGAATTTGCTAATAACCCATACATTCCAATGTTAGGTAGTGGAGCATCTTGCTGCAAATAAATCTCATGTTCTATCTCTTGCTTGGGTGGAAGCCCTTTAGGCTCTTGAAACAAAATATCATAATTGGAAACAACTTTAACTAGATCTGCTTTCTGTTTAGGATTACAGCCTTGGAATGCATCGGATTTATCAACATCCATTGCTTTTACAATCCTAAGTAAAAATTGCTTACTTGAATTTACAATTCCTTTCATCTGTCCTAAATTTATGAGAGAGATTATATTTGAGTTTATGAGCCCTTACAATATATTCAGTTCCATCCTTAGTGAGTTGATACTTATTTTCAGTTCGATAGAAGATAGCATTTCTATAGTACAAGTATGGACTTCCTAATACAATTCCACATATGTCCAATGGGACTATGTCTAACTCAACCTCATCTACAAACTTTGACCCAGTAGCAAAACGAAGTTTACATTGTTTCGTAACTTGTAGCTTAGTTTTATCACACACCCAACCTAATGAATATGGCTTTTTAGGAGGTTTTGTCTCTAGATCCAACTTCTTTACAATTTCTTCAAAAATCAAATTAACTTGTGACCCACTATCAAATAAAGTATCAATTTTAGTATGCTTGAAAATGACTCTAATATGAAATAGCTCACTCCTTTTCCTCTCATCATTATCATTATCAACAGAATGCGAAGAATTACTTGTAGATGCTTTAGAATGTTTACCTTTATACTTGTAGCTGTAACCGTTGTCTCGTCACTTGAATCTGACCCCAAGTCTTTTTGAACAGCAGCAGCATTCTTTCGCTCTTTACTCTCAAACTTCTTAGGCTTCAATTCTGGAAGCAAAAACCAGCAATGTGCCTCATCATATCCTTCCTTCTTACAATGAATGCATGAAGGTTTATCCTTCTTCACAGTGTTTGTTTTCCTCTCCTTCCATTTCAATTTCTTCTTGCCTTTATTCTTGCTTTCAATAGGTTTGGATGATTTCCCAACATCTGGGGTTACATTTTTACCTCTAGCTTCTAGATGAGTTGCTTGAACTGATACATCATCTAAGCTAGTTGGATTAAACATAAGTATAGTATGCTTCAAATAACTATGAAGACCACCTATGTATTTTAACAATGTCTCTGGTGAGTCCAACGATACGCTTAATGTTAAAGATCTCTTATGGAATTCCTGAGTATAACTCTGAACACTTTGACCTTTTAATTGACGTAGTGTTTGCCAACTCATCATTGCTTGTTGCATATAAGCCAAAGGATAAAATTGTTTTTTAATGGCAGAAACAAATTCATTCCAAGTTGAAATGATTTTACGATGTTGTTGGAGATTTGCTTGTGTCTTGCTTTCCTTCCCACCATACAAGTGCGGATCCTCCAAGTTGAAGGCTAGCAAGTTGGATCTTTTTCCTTTCTGAATCAACTTTCTACACCCTGCAATATACATCAATTTGTCTTATCCAATTATCAAGCTTTTCAACGTTAAGTTCTCCATCATAACTTGGCAAATCAAATTTTACATCTAATTTGATCAAGAGGCTTTCTTTTTATTCTTCTTAGAAGAACTAGTTTTATGAGAAGAAGACGATGATGACGATGATGGTGATGATGGAGGAGGCTTTTCTCCTTTTCCTTTATCTTCTTTATCTGGAGGAACAAAAAGAAAAGGTTCCTCTGCTCCTTTGTCTAGTTTAGGTGATGAAGTGCCTTCACCTTTGCCCTTTTTAAATTCATTATACATCTCTTCCACCATTGCACGTATCATCATGAAACTATCCAAGAATTGGGATTCTAACACAAATGGAGTTTCATCTGCCATTCTTCTTTGTGAAAAGACCCTTCCAATCTCCGGATTCGCCCCAACAAGTTCACCTTCACCTCATCCAAGCCTCAACCTAGTAAGCATTCAAATCTCCACACGAACTTGTCAAACCTTTAAAAACCTTACTGCTCTGATACCACTTGATCCGTTAATGAAAAAGGTATTATAGACTATGTGTGAAATTGCCTATGTTACTTAGTGCAACGGATTGAAAATATTGCGAATAACATAAACACTTAAACAATACACATTCAAAACACATCAACACAACCAAATTTAGTAAAGGAGTTCACCAGACTTCCTTGCTACGTCTCCTAGTCCTTTCACTTCTAGTCTAAGTCACATGACACGAGGACACGAGACACGGAGGACACGTAAATACAAGTATTCAATACGAAACGCAACAACCTGGAAACAGGACACGGGGGACACGTTTTTTATATATATATACCGAAATATAGTTTTTTTATCCATATTAAATTGCAGGTTGCAGCTTATCTAATCAAATTAAAATATAATTACTTCTCAAAGTTCATAGTTCACTTTAAAAAAATAAATAGAATCAAAATTTACAACTTACAAGCAGGCTGATTTAAATTACAGTTAAACATTTGATTGCTCTTCCAACATAATATGGGGTAGTCTGTATCATTTCAATCATAAAACATGCAAATGAAGGCAGCACTTATGTTATAATCATGAAATATTTCCAGACAGTGAATGGGCAGTGAGAAATGGTATATCCACAACACTTAAATATTGGGGAAATATACCAGCCTTAAGGCTCATTTTACCACAGTAATTCAAGAGCAGATTTGTAATCAATGACATGAGTGAGCACTGAGCAGTGAACTGATACAAGCACATTTACCATAGTAATCTAGGACAAATTGTTAGCATGAATAGTATGTTATCAAGAGTGTAATCACCACAATTAGTCAGTGATGTAATGATGAATTTCCAGCAGTGAAAGGTAGATTCAGGGAGCAGTGAACAGTACTTACAATTGAATGAAATGCACCAGCGTGACATGCCAGAGGTCTATTGTCAAACAATGATGAGATCATGTGATAATAGAGTGATAAAGTTAGCAGCCAATCAGCATGCCTAAACAAAGTCAAGCCACCAACATTCAAACCGCAGTCCAATGGCTAATCTTGCAATGCTCCAAGTTAAGGATTGAGAATAGGCTGATAATTAGGATTGGCATAGATCCTCATGTTGGTAGGAGTGAGGGATTTAAGTTGTCTATTGGATTGATAGAGGTTCTTCATAGGACAGGACCATTCTTTCTTAATCAGGTAACTTATCCAGAATTATCATCTCTACTTGGGTTGGAGGGGAGTGAATCTATTATGGAAAAGAAACACTCCAACTCTTAGGTGAAGCCATATAAGAATTGAAGATGCTGAAGATGAGGTCGTATGGGGAAAAAAGAAATCCTAAAAGAGGGATCTATACACCTAAATTAGGCTGTCAATAATCAGACTTTAAGTGCAGCTGATGGAGGGGGGAATTGGTCCAGTGGTGGAAAGAAATATGGGAATTTATACGTCCTTTAATAGACTGGATTTTTATGTGGTTAGGTCGTAAAATTAAGGCACTTACCTGAGATATTTAACCGAAAAGAGGCAATCATGATCCTGGTTGGTGTATACTTTGTAAGGTATGTAATGAATCTCGTGTAAGTTCCAAAGCTGGACTGGGCAGAGGAACCAATAATCTTAAGTTGCTGGTCTTTAATCTATCGTTAATGCTGTCAGATGGAAAAGGAGCCAAAACACTTCAAACCTTTGGTAACTCCCTCCTTGTTATTAACTGGATGAATGGAACAAATTCCTTGGATAATCATATCCTGCAGCCTATATATTTGAGATACAACTTGCTGAGACAGCTTTTGATTCTATATATTTTCATCATGTGTAAAGAGAGAGAAATGTGGATGCTGGTGGGCTTTTGAAAGCTCGGCTACACTTGGAAGTAGGATCTTGGATAGGGTCAATCCACTAAATATATTCACTTCAAGATCATTTCATATAACGCTGGAGATTTTAACAGTTTCTAGAATATTTGTAGTATTTGAAGTACTGATTTAGGTGCTCAAGTTATTTTTAGACTATCTGGATACATTCTAGAGATCAGGGACATTCATCAATGACCGTTGTATTTCTAATTGAACGCGCACTATCAAAGAAATATAATTTATAGGTTACGTGAATTACATGTACCACGGAATAATATGCCAGATGATACCTCGTGGAATCTCATAGTCACCCTATGTTTGCCTCTGATAGTAGCTTATGTCAATATTACAGTTTCATAGGCTGAAGTTTTTTTTATATTTCAAGATTCAAATCGAAGGGAGTTTAACTGGATGTGGAACAGTAGAATCTGTTTCACTGTTGAGACTCGAGAGGTATTTTAGATGCCAGATCCACCAAAAACAATGCAATACCCATACAAATTGAAATGAACAGCAAAATGGAGCGTATTTGTGGCCAAGAACCATACTGGCTTACAAGGGTTTAGGGGTTCCGCCGTTCCGGTTTACTGATTTACGGGCCGGTCTTGAACACTGCACACTGCACAGCAATCGGCACGGGCACCAGCCGCACCACAATCTGCGCTAGACTCCAAATCCAATGCTAACTTCAAACACCCTGCTCCACACAACAGCTCTAGACAACACAGGACGAAAATAACAAATGAAAAATCCATCGCGCGGGCTTTAAATTACATTTTTTGCGGGGTACGTATTCAACCAGTCGAAATACGTTAGGGCCACGTTTTCTACAAACAAAATACGCGTTTTCGAAATTCAGGACACGATGAAAACCGAAGAATACGTATTCAATTTTCCAGGACACGATAAAAACCGTATTCGACACGTATTAGGGCCGTATTCGTGTCCAATACGTAAAATACGGGACACGGGACCCTGGAGGACGTGTCCTGTGACTTAGTTTCTAGTGTTGACCTCTCTATTATGTCTTCAAATTGTTGTTACAGGTGTGAGCTCAGAAACAGAGTCTCAAACACGAAAATGGATCTCACCACTGTGTTCAGCTTGAGTTTTCGAGTCAAGACGAGTATACACTCGACCGTACTTAGCCACTATGACCTCCAGACCCCTTGGAACAGTTCAAAACCACACTCTCCCTTAATTTTTTTTGGTGATATTGTATTAATATACTATGTTTAGTTACAAACTGCAATAAACGCAAAAGAATATGATTACATTAAAAACAGAGGATAAACCAAAGGACCGGCAGGCGTGGAGTTGACCCCAACTGTCCGGCCTTTTCCCGGCGCAGATCCTGATGCCATACAATCCAATGGCTATTGCATCGTCCGCTCTCGAATGATTTCCACCGGTGATTTGTCTTGCTCAATCGGTTGTCGCATGATGTCGTGCTCCAACTAGCACGTCGGTTAATTCTCCGAAAGCATGCGAGAAAGGCTGTTTCGGGATGCTACGGGTCAACTGTTGAGTGGAATCGCGTTGATTTCTGAAAAACCATTTCTAGCCTTTGAGGCGCGCGAGAAACCGTTTACTGCTTCCCTGCCGGAACTCAAAGAAGTTTAACTTCTTTTGAATAACCTTATCGCGTCCATTTTAAAGGATAACCTGCTTACATGTTTTGACGCAATATGTGTCTATCTCCTTTGATCGGATGATCCAACGACTGTGGTGTGAACCAATCATACATACGCCATTCCTTCTCCGCTGACATCATCCAGAACCTGTGACTCATTCCCGGGTTGCCACGTGTCCTGCTGACGTAGGCATTGACTTTTGACCTAAACCTTTAATTGGCTCAAATTTCTTCATCCGAACTCGGATTTATGCATTGTTTGCACCATTGGTTTCGTATTAACAAGCATTTCAACTTGAGCCTACTTTCACCTGCATTTGAAGACTTTTGATCTGGAGGTAAAACTGAATCCATTTTAGATCAGGGCTTCATTGATGGTCGTTACCATTTCATGCCAACAGGGAGAGCGAAGCACATTGAATAGTACACTGCAAGCACAAAGAAATCGAACTATCTTTCCATCCACATCATCCCTCCCAACAACATTCAGGAAGTCCCCTATTGTTCTTTTACCTCCAAAGCTTCCAGAAGTACCATGAGGAGATAAGCTACCAAATCTAGAGGTTGCACTTGATTCAGAATGAGTTTTTTGTTTCTTGCTTTTTTGTTGTGCAACCTCCTCTATTTGGATGTGTTTTCTTCTTTGTTCAGCTGAAATGTTTGGGCAAATTTGTATCCCCACAACACCCTTTTTGTCATCACTGTCCATCACCCCACAAAGATGCCTCCTCACACGGGTATATGGCCCACTAAATGGTTTTCCTCCATGACAACCATGAGGGCACAAAAATTTGGAGCTTCTACCACCCTTTACCCCTTCAAGTTTGGTCACATAGTTCCACAAGGGTGTTAATGCAGCTTTCCCCTCTAGTGTTTAAGTGTTCCCTTCAAGTTCAACTTCATCCCCTTCCTCTTCAAACCCTTTCTCCACATCATACATTGGGTCACTCATATTAGGGCCACTATCCTCTTGTTCTTCTTCCCTTCTATTCCTACTCCCCCTTGCCATCATTAAAACCAAAAGTATAATGATACATAGAAGCCAAAAGAACACCATCTTGGAATATGGATATAGGTGGTGGACAACCTGCAATTAAATGAGCAAGTAAAAAGAATGGGAAAGAGTAGGAGAGGGAGGAGAAAAATACAAAAAACAATGTCAAAAAAGTGAGTGAGTTTGGGGTTTGCACTTACCTCTTTAGCTCTTGTAGATGGAAGTCCTCCAAGCTTTTCCTCCTTCTCCTTCTCCTAGCGCCTCCTCCTTCACTCCTCCACGCTCTCCTCTCTTCTCCTCTTTTTCTCCTCTCTTCTCCTCTCTTCTCCAAGCTCTCATAAATTCAGTGAGCAAATGAGAGATGAATGGGTGTTAAATTCCCTCACTCCTCACCCTAACCCAAGGTGGACCCACCCCCAACCAAGCAAAAGAAAAAAAGATTAAAAAAACAAACTTTTTTTGGCCCGCGCAGCGAAAACGACAGACGTTCGAACGAAGCGGTTGTGATCCATACGGATCAGACCCCGAAGCGTCGCACTTTGTAAACAGTAAGACCGAGTCACCGAACCGTTGTATGAATTGAATTTTCGAAAAAACCGAAACGCGAATCGACCGTATTGTTCCGAAAATGGCAGGAAATGTCTTTATTAGCCCGATCCACGTTTCGGAGGGTGATTCCCCCACGCATCCATATGGATCGTGGATCGGGCTTTTGATCCGGAGGGGGGACATTTCCTGCAACACTGCTAGTGTGTTAATTTTAGGTAAGTTCTATGTTAGAGCAATTTATTTCAATTTCTTTTCCACATTAGCAATGACATCAACATAGAGTAAACTACAGATAGAACATAAATATAAATCGCAGAAGACAAGCCAAGACAAGAGGACACAAGATGTGGCACTAGCCAGGGACAAACCCAACAATGTGGGGAAACCCGTGATCAATTCTTCTTTTATGTTCTTCAAAGTTTAGCAGAGAAAGTGAGACAGATACTACATTTACAATAGAAGTCAACACTTTGACTTTTGATATCTGTAGAGATCTGTTGAAGACATATTGCTTCAACTAATTCTCTAAGGTGACTCCTTCACCTATCATAGTGCTGCATCTCGTCCATTTGCTACACCTTACCATGTAATACCATCATGTTGCTTCATGCTGCCCATGCATCATGTTGCCCATACATCATGTTGTCCATGATCTCACACATCATGTTGCCCATGATCATTATTATGCATGCCCATCATGCTGCATCATTCCATGGTCTTATTCATCATCAAGCTGCCCATGCTCATGATCTCATTCATCATGTTGCCCTCCTTCAGAGACAGATGCTCTGGTTGTTTTGGCAGTTCTCAGTAGTTCCAGCTTTTCCAGCAGTTCCAACTTTTCCGGCAGTTCTAATAGTTCCGGCACTTCCGGATTTTCCGGTATTTCCAACTTTTCCGGCAGTTCCATCTTTTCTGCAGTTCCGGCACTTCCGGATTTTCCGGTATTTCCAACTTTTCCGGCAATTCCATCTTTTCTGCAGTTCCGGCTTTTCCGGCAATTCCAGCTTTTCTGGATTTTCCAGCTTTTCTGGCTTTTCCAACTTTTCCGACTTTTCTGGCAGTTTCGGCTTTTCTGGCTTTTTCGACTTTTTCGACAATTCCAGCTTCTCCGATAGTTCTGGCTTTTCCGGCTTTTCCGGCAGTTTTGTCTTTTCCTTAGGATCTCTCCTCCTACTAAAACCCAAAGACAAGTAAAGAGAGGAAGAGATCCAAGTGTGTGTAGAAATGACTTGAAGTCCTCTTCTATTTATACTAAAACATAGAGATTGAATAGACATGACTGTTGGGCTTCTAAGCCTACATAAGTTGTTGGCCGACTTAACAATTTTCCATAACATAAATAAATTCATAACTTCATAAATACTTATCGGAATTGGATGATCTTTAGATCAATCCTACACCTCTCAATGAGAGGGATCCAATAAAAATATCAGCTGCCATCTAAGTCACCTAACACGGGGATTCGGGATTCGTAGTATCGGATTCGGACACGTTGACCCCCCGGAACAGGACATGTAGGATTCGTTATATATTATTTTACTAAATATATTATATATTAAAATTAGATATTTCTTACACAAATTTTAATTAATGATACAAATTTATTGATTTCAAACATAGATCTTCATCTATAGCATGCATAGTACATACAAAATTCAAATCATGATTCATAATTCATAACTGAAAGACAACTTACAACTACAAGATAGTAAGATAAACACACTGACAACTGTAGTTTTCTCATTAAGTCATCAAATCAAAATGTGTTACATAGGTAGTGCTAGTGCAATGTTAATGGCAACTAGAAATAGAAAATATAAAACAACTATAGGTATACAAGTCTCAAGGCATCAATCCTCATCATCAGCATCAATGTCCTCATCATCATGGTCCCCACTACTCTCCTTTGCATCCTCCTCCCCTGTATCCATAGTCGCCTCTGCATCTGCTGCTGTGGAGGATGACCCCTCTAAGTCATCAAAGCTAACAGGCTCTAGCACTGGATCATTGAGATCCATGTTGGCCAATGCCAACTCAACACTGGTGTCCAGACCCATATCATCAGGAAAAACATCCCACATCTTTGTCTTTCCCCTCAACCACTCTTGCCTTTGCCTGTAAATAAGACGAAGGTTGGTGTGCACATACACCATTGTCTCTACCCTGGACTGGTCAAGTCTGCTCTTCTTCACACTATACAAATTCCCATATGTGCTCCAATTCCTCTCGCAACAAGAGGATGAAGTCCCCTGAGAGAGGAGCCTCATGGCTAGCTGCTGAAGAGGAGGGCTTGTTGCCCCATGATTTGGCCACCAAGAATAGGGCTTCTTAGCCCCCCTGTCTCTAATCACATCATAACCTCCAAATCGACCACTACCAGTGGAAAACTCTGCAAAGGCATCCTCCACCTCATCAAGCAATGCAGTATCCTGAAAAATCCGCTTGAATGCCTCTTTCCTCCCCTGTGAGATTTCACCATCCATGTGAGGAGGGAATTTGCAGGAAGGTCCACCATTCAGCCACTCATGGCTATAATATTTGGGGTTCAGTGAGTGAGCTAAACAATGTAAAGGTGTACAATTCTTGTCCCATCTGCTGACAAGAATATTCTGTATAGTATCACAGAAGGCCTCTGGTGATGTCTCATACTCGGGGCACTCACTCTGTAGAATAATGCTCCTCACAAACTTAATCATGGAATCCCATCCCTCATAAACCTCTCCTAGGATGGGTTTGTCTGTATCTGCAAATCGAAGCAAAGAAATGATAGGGTCCATGATCCGAATAATTAAATCTACCCTCCCACCAAGCATCATCTAGCACTGTGTCCTTCACTCTTTTAGAGGCTACCTGATCTGTCTTTCTCCAAAAAGACCAAAACTCATAAATAACCATGGACCCAAGAGCAGTCTTGACCTCCCTCAACCTCTTCAACATCATGAATGAAGAGGCAAACCGTGTATCAGCAATCTTCATCAATGATAGATTGGTGTACTCCTTGTAGATAGTGAGGGCATTTGTATGATTTTGCACAAAGTTACGGATATGTCTTGCATCCTCAATAATGCTTCCAACCCAAAGCACATCAGAAGCAATGGATTTCAGTGCTAAGTTCAATGAATGGACAATGCAAGGTGTCCAAAACACTTGTGGATATTTAGCTTCCACA
>APFE031662560.1:223941-235519 GCA_000404065.3 Pinus taeda | reverse complement strand
ATGCCAGCAACCTTGCAAACAGGTGCATTATCTGTAATGATTTGCACACAAGAATCAACACCTACATCTTCAATAACTTTAATAAATAACTCACCAATAAATTGTGCATCCTAGTATTCTCCAAGTGTATTCACTGCTTTTATGAAAACTAGACCACTCAAGGAAGACACCATGAAGTTGATGATTGGGTGTCGTGCTGGATTTGTCCATCCATCAGAAACAATGCTAACCCCAGATGTTGGCCATGATATTACAATAGGCTCAAGCATTTTTTGCACCTATTTTTTTGCCTTCGTCAACAATGTGGTTCTCAGCTTCTCTGACCCAGGAGGCACATACCCTGCTGGAGCCCCTTGAGTTAGAGCTCGACACATCTCAATAAATAGAGGTGAGCGTGCAACATTAAATGATATGAAGTTTTGATAGAAGAAGAAGGCAATGGTGATATCAAGCTCTTCCCGTCTCTCTTTTTCGAAAATCTTGTCCATTGGACCAAGTGTTCTTCTTTTTGCTGCTTGTCCCCTAGTAGAAGTAGAACTCTCAAATGGAAATTTGGTGGTGGCTTTACTCAAAAATGGAAGGGGGTCTTCATTCTTGGGTTTTCTTGATTTTGAAGCCACATTTTCCATACCAACAGTGGACTCCTTTTCCAATTCTTTTCTCTTTTGTAAAGAAACAGCTTTACAAGCTCCAATCCCTCAACCCGGTAAAGCCAACAAATGCGCTTTCACACGGTAATATGTGATTTTGAAAGAAATGTGACAAAAGTTGCATCTCCATTGCACATTGCCTCCTCCCTTTCCCTTGGTGCTTGTCCCATCCTCTCTTCTGACATATTTCCACAATGGATATTTATCAATGTTGTCTTTAGGTCCTCCTCTTCCATCAACATTACTTGCAGCAGACTCTAATGATATTGGGGGAGGAGGGGCATCTCCAATGGAGACATTCTTGCCCTTCCTTTTCCCCCTAATTGTTGCCTTTGATTGAGCCATGAACACCGTACAAGAAATGAACAAAACATGCACAAATTTGCAACTAAAATATCATATACAAACCGCTGTAATAAAATAAGAAATGCAAAACAATGGAGCTGAAATGCACTTCCCTGGTGCTTGAATCTCCTTGTTGAATGCTCTACTCCCTAGCTCCTTGCTCCAAACCGTTCTCCACTTGCAAATAGCTCAAACAATGCAAGCCAAATGATAAACAGCATGACTGAAATGAGGAAATGCGGCCTTTTTTAACCCACGAGAGTCCCTTTTCGGCTAAACAAATCCTGGAGATCGGGACACGTAGGCAAAAATCGAGACACGCTAGCAAATTTCGGGACACGTTTGGGATTTGAAGAATCCTAATAGGATTCGACGAATCCTATTTTGGGACACGTTTTTTGGCCGAATCGTATCCGACACGCCGGATTCCAGTTCGCCAGGCCATTTGGACGAATCCAGTTACTTAGGCTGCCATAAATAATATGACCCACATGGAGTTTGGCCCTAGTTTCTAATTTTAACACTCCCTCTCAACTAGGGAGAACTCCATCCGCTGATCCATATGTCCAACTGTACTATCTTTGCCATCAGTGCTCGACACTACTCTGCTCAGCTCTGTTGGCTCTGCTCAGCTCTATTGGCTCTGCTCTACTCTACTGGCTCTGCTCAGCTCTATTGGCTCTGCTCTACTCTACTGGCTATGCTTTGCTCAACTCAGCTCTGTTGGCTCTGCTCTGCTCTGCTCAACTCTATTAGCTCTACTGGCTCTACTCAGCTCTGTTGGCTCTGCTCTGCTCTGCTCAGCTTTGTTGGCTCTGCTTTGCTCTGCTCAGCTCTGTTGGCTCTACTTAGCTCTGTTGGCTCTGCTTTGCTCTGCTAAACTTAGCCCCGCTGAACCATGAAGAAGAAGAATTGATCGAGAATGTTTCATACCATTCTCCACTGACCCAAAGTCAGTCTCAGAGTGTGTACCACTAGTCCCAGATCAGTCTTCAACCAACCCGAAGTCAATGTCATAGTAGGACAACTCCTACCACTAGTCTCAGACCAGTACTCTACTGACTCAAAGTCAGTGTCAGAGTATGTACCACTGGTCCTAGACCAGTCCTCAACCGACCCGAAGCCAATGTCATAGTGGGTACAACTCCTACCACTGGTCCCAGACCAGTATCATTGATCCCAGATCAATGAAGGTCATCCTAGCATAGGGAGTACGGTAGATACAGCGATGCATCCATCAGTACTACTATGGTCCCTATCCTCATTTCCCTGCTCATTGATCTGATGAGAGGTACTTCCCATGAGTCCTAGACTACATGGGTAAGATGGCTCGACGGGAGAACTTAATCAATCCTATCCTCACAGGAGAACTAATCATCCTGCTACACAATCGCCATGGAGAACACATCATCCAGGCCTCACAAGAGAACTAATCATCCTGCTACACAATCATCATGGAGAACACATCATCCAGACCTCACAGGAGACATCCTACTACACAATCATGGAGAACACATCATCCAAACCTCACAGGAGAATTAATCATCCTGCTACACAATCGTCATGGAGAACACATCATCCAGACCTCACAGGAGAATTAATCATCCTGCTACACAAGAGAGCAAATCATCCTGTCCCACAAGAGAGCGAATCATCTTGTTCACAGGAGAGTGAATCATCCTGTCCACAGCAGAGCGAATCATCCTTCCATAGGAGAGTGAATCATCCTGTCCCAGTGCGCACCACCAGGGGAGGGTGAGTCACCCTGTGGTTGTATGTTGCTCCAGTAAGAACCGCAAGCCCTCAGAGCTCAATGTATGCAACATGCAGGACCCTTTTACAAGGATCTCTCGACGACTCCAAGTCATTCAGGAAAATCACAAATTTGATCTTTCCCCGGGGCTCTGACAAAGTGTAACGACCTGTACATCATCTCAGTGCGATGGAGCCTCCTTGCTCATCGACTTACCATATCCCAGATAAGGCAGTATCTGATGTCTATCTGCTGGAGCAATCATTGAATACGGGATTCCTAAATAATAGAATCCCACCTCTGGTTGTCACAGAGAATCACAGTGGTATTCATCATGTGTACTCACTTAAGAGTTTCCACAACTTCATATGAAGTCATACTCGTAGTTATGTATCCGGTCTCGGCAGTACTTATAAGTTATAACAACCAATTTCTGCTTCCTGCTCATCCATGATATCAAAGCAGAATCCAAAGAGAACCAGCACTGAGAAGTGCTCTAGTGATCCTCCACACTGCCTGCCCAATCAGCATTCGAATAATCATGCAGCTTTCATATTTCCGGCAATGTATCTCAATCCATGAGAGATTGTACCCCGAAGATATCTCAGAGGATTCTTGGCACCAATCCAGTGAGGCTCAACCAAATATGAGCTCACCATGCTAACTGCAAAACATATGTCCGGACGGAAGTTCACCAAGAACATCAACGTGATTAAGTTTATGAAACTCAGAGGCATTTCCCAAATCTGGTCCGACATTACTACCATATAACTTCTAAAAGTTAATATCCTCGAGGTAGTCATAGGCTTGCAATTTATCATTCCACATTTGGAATCCAACTCCCTCTTACTTCTACAAATGAGAGGGTCTGCACCTGTCAAAAATAGGTCATCCTTATGAGGTGCCAGTATGAGAGGTCTATCATCCACAACCTTCGGATAATGGTTTGGATTGGTTTCACTCCTAGTGAATCTCAGCTTCATCAAACAGCTATCAATCCTCCCATACTACGCCCGGGATGTTTTGCTTCAAGCCATAGAGGGCTTTCTTCCACTTGTATACATGAGATTCCCGTTCATGAATCTCAAACTCCACAGGCAGTTCCAAACCTGTGGTCTTGCTACATGAGGGGAATGGTCCCCTTGTAAGATTTTCCTTCGGTACATCTCAGACATGTACCTTCATGCTCTTTTAGAATTCAGGCATCCCGGTCACTATCTGACTCACAGACCTCCAGTGTTGAGTCAATGGACATGGCCCCCAGTGGACTTGATACAACCATGAACTCTAAAACATCTTTGAAAAATCTATTTTCGTACCTTTCCATCGGTGAGTGCCACCCTAAAACCTTTGACTTCCATTTCCGAGATGGACACCAAGTTATTCTTGCGATCAGGTACATAAAAGAGATTCTTGGGTTCCTTGCTTTCTTTGAAGAGATCACCATTTCCTTGATGACCTACATTACGTATCATTCCTCTGATCATTGAAGATGTCCCTGGAATGATTGTTATCCTCATCAAGAGATGTGTCTCTGCTATTCGGACACTCCTTTGCATGATGGTCGAACTTATTGCAACCAAGGCATCTGCCTTTCCTTCCACCCTTAGATCTAAACTTCCCAATGAAGTGATCTTCCGTTGTGCCATTCTGATAATATTCTCTACTTCCACTTCACCCTTAGCGAACTTAGAAGAGAGATGTGGAACTCATTGATCCTTTTGTCTTGTCTCTATTGTCTTTGGTGATTGCTCTTTCACTCTTGCTTGGGCATTGTCTTCACCTCAACTCTGATACCATGTTAATTTTAGGTAATTTCTATGCTAGAGAAATTTATTTCAATTTCTTTTCCACATTAGCAATCACATCAGCATAAAGTATACTGCAGATAGAACATAAATATAAATCGCAGAAGACAAGCCAAGACAAGAGGACACAAGATGTGGCGCTAGCCAAGGACAAACCCCACAATGTCGGGAAACCCTTGATCAATTCTTCTTTTATGTTCTTCAAAGTCCAACAGAGAAAGTGAGAGAGATTGTACATTTACAATAGAAGTCAACACTTTGACTTTTGATATCTGCAGAGATCTGTTGAAGACATATTGCTTCAACTGATTCTCTAAGGTGACTCCTTCACCCATCATAGTGTTGCATCTCGTCCATTTGCTGCACCTTACCGTGTAGTACCATCATGCTGCATCATGCATCATCATGCTACTCATGATCACTATGATGCCCATACATCATTATGCTTCATGCTACCCATGCATCATTATGCATCATGTTGCTTCATGCTACCCATGCATCATGCTGCCCATACATCATGTTGTCCATGATCTCATACATCATGTTGCCCATGATCATTATTATGCATGCCCATCATGTTGCATCATTCCATGGTCTTATTCATCATCAAGTTGCCCATGCTCGTGATCTCATTCATCATGCTGCCTTCCTTTGGAGACAAATGCTCCGGCTGTTTCGGCAGTTCCCAGTACTTCCGGCTTCTCCAACAGTTCCGGCTTTTCCGGCAGTTTCGGCATTTCTGGCTTTTTCGGCTTTTCCAGATTTTCCAGTATTTCCGGATTTCTGGCTTTTCTGGATTTTCCAGTATTTTCGGCATTTCTGGCTTTTCCGTCATTTCCAACAATTCCAGCGTTTCCAGCAGTTCTGGCTTTTCTGGCATTTTCGGCTTTTCCAGCAGTTCCGGCTTTTCCGGCTTTTCTGGCAGTTCCAGCTATTTTTGGCTTTTCCAACTTTTCCAGTAGTTCCGGCTCTCTCGGCTTTTCCGGTTATTACGGCTTTTCTGGCTATTCTGGCCTTTTCGGCTTTTCTGGTAGTTCCGGCTATTCCGACTTTTCCGTCTTTCCCTTAGGATCTCTCCTCCTACTAAAACCCAAAGACAAGTAGAGAGAGGAAGAGATCCAAGTGTGTAGAAGTGACTTGAAGTCCTCTTCTATTTATACTAAAATTTAGAGGTTGAATAGACATGACTGTTGGGTTTCTGAGCCTACATAAGTTGCTGGTCGACTTAACAATTTTCCATAACATAAATAAATTCATAGCTTCATAAATACTTATCGAAATAAGATGATCTTTAGATCAATCCTACACCTCTCAATGAGAGGGATCCAATAAAAATATCAATGGCCATAAATAATATGACCCACATGGAGTTTGGCCCTAGTTGCCAATTTTAACATAGTGACTCAATTAAATTACATGCTTGGAAATTCTCTAGTCCAGCTTCTAGAGATTTGACAGGTGTGATAAGGCTTTCCTCTTGCTTTAGCTAGTTATTAGATGAACCTGAATTCCATTACTTGTCTTCATAGTGACTAGTGACCAAATGGAATTACAAGATGATTAACTACTCATAATGGTTATCTTGATATGGCATGTGCTCTACCATGCATCATAGGACTTCAATGAATCAAATTCCTCATTGATTTGTAAACTATTGAGGATATTCCACTAGAATTGTCCATCAGAATGGATCTTACAAGTTTATGCAAAGCCTTTGTTATGTAGTGTTTACATATGATTAAAATTTAATATTACTGGCTTTGTGCTCAAAACACGAAAATAAGTTGAGAATGAAAAGACAAGAAGTTAAAACAAATACCACATCATCTACATAATGAACACAAGATGTACCCTAGGAAACCCAACATGGAAAACCAAGCTATAAGGTGAGGACTATGCCTTGTTCTTTTTCTTCTCAGATACGAAATGCGTATACGAAGAAATGTGAAATCACTATGGAGATGCCATGGACACTATGACCTATATAGTTACTAAAGCATATACTACTTCCTTCGTTTTGCTCAGAATATCCCACTTCCTTACTCTGCACAACAATGGAACAATGAGAAATACAACAAGAATGGAACCCCTTCCTTTCCTAGCGGCATAGTGTTTAATATGTCTTGATATCTGTCTAAGGTAGGATTAGGGATGGAAGCCAACATGGCATCCATGTGGTCCCATGTTGGCCAACAATATAAATCAACTTTGGGAGGAATAACCTCTTCATATGAACTTTGACTGAGGCGAGATTTGTGCAATTTGAAAGATATTTATGTGTTGAACAACATAAATATCTTTTCAACCCAACCTATCAAAGTTCATGTTGCTCCCTTCTAGTGCTCTTGGACTTCTTTTGCAAATATGTATCCTCTACTAACTTTACCTAAGATTTCAATGCTAGGTTCTAGGTAGGTAAGGCCTCCTTGTCATTTTCTAGGACTACCATGAAAGGCTCATAAAACTTTATATTTTCCACATTCACTACTATGTGAATGCATATGTATGAAGGAAGATTACCTTTGTAGGAAATTATCACCTAGAGCCTTGATCCTCTTACCAAGAATTTGTTGCCTCTCTTTGGTCAAATACAACTAGACTTTGTCTCCTATCTTAATTGTTTTCTCAATTTTGTGTTGGTCATGTCAATCCGTGTACATTTTCGATCACTTTTCAATGTCTATTGTACTAGAAAATGGATCTTTAACCCTTCGATGCTTCACCTAGAGTGTCTTCCCTTGCTCCTCCCTACTATCCATACAAAACATCTAGAGGCAAAGGTCGCAAATATCCAAAGTGGATTTCAAAAGGGGGCTTACTTGTCAAAGTATGTACTTACTCTATTATAAGAACCCTGAATATAAATCAAATTTCATCCCAAGTCCTTCGATGCCTCTAATTGCAACCCCTCAAAAATTGAACCAATGTCATGTTCACTACTTCTACCTACCTATTTGTTCTTGGATGGAAAGTTGTATATCACTTCAACTTAATTCTCATCTTCTCCCAAAGTGTAGTCCAAAAGGCACTGAGAAATCGTGCACCTATATTTGAGATGATGCTCCTTCGTATCCCAAAGTGCACCCAAACCTTTTCTATGAACATGATTGTTGCATCTTGTGCTTTGATGGTCTTTTACAAGGCATGAGAATGTACATCTTATTGAACTTGTCCACAAGCACAAATAGATAGTCATGGCCCTCCCTGGTTCTTTGGAAAGAACCCATAAAATCCATGGAGATGCTATCCCATGGTATAGTAGGTAAAGGTAAAGGATGGTATAAATCTTGCTTCCTATTATAGGGTTTGCTAATATAGCATCAAAATATGCATTTCTTATCAACCAAGCTACACCTTCTTGCATTTTGGGCCCATACACACACCTCTATAGGTTGGCCACGATTTTCCCAACACCAAAATGGCCTACAACTTTGCGGGTGTGAGCCTGTCGCATAAGTTGCAATCTTTATCCTTTAGGAACACAACATATCCAACTTGTAGAGCAACCCATCTTAGAGATGATAGTCATCCTTGCTATCACCTTTTTCACAAACTTGGCCATGTAGTTATTTAATACCTCGTTGAAGTCCTCATCTTCTATGCATTCCTGTATAAATCATCATGGGTGAAAGGCTATATTGTACCCAAATTTGTAATCTTGGATGTGGGTGGCTTTAAATGCATGTCTACCAACTTATTAGCACTACCCTCTTATATTTCATGATAAGATGAAAATGCTATAAAAATTGTATCCTCTATTAGTATCTAGTTTTTTGAAGATTACTTTGGACATACAAACATTACAGTGGCTAGTGATATATATGGATGATGGTTTTATTGCCAATCAAAAAATGCTTCCATTTCTTAACAACTTCAACTAGGGTATAGAGTTCCTAGTCATATGTAGGGTACTTTAGGGCTCCACTAAGTCATATTTAGGGTAGTTCAAGACTCCACCATGCAACATTCTAGAATGATATCATATTCACTTACTTCTTTGCATCAAGACCACTCCCATAGCATATCCACTTTCATCCATCTCCACTTTGAAGGGATATTGCAAATTGGGTAATCTGAGAACTGGTGCTTGACTAATATTTCCTTTCAACTTAATAAAAGCCCTATGTTGATTATTTGATGGTAATTTTGGCATGAAGTGGTGCAAACATAACTAAAAATGATGCTATAAAATTCTAAAGGTATTGCACTACTCCCATAATTCTCCTAATTTGAATGACATTGGTAAGAGTTGGCCACTTGATGATGGCTTTCATCTTCACAAGATTAATCTTGAGTTCCCCTCCACCAATCACATACCTCGGGGTACGCTAAGAACAATAGTGGGAAAATTCACATTTCTTGAGGTTTCATCGCAGTTGATGCTTGTTCAGAGTCTTTATAGCTAAAAAGAAATTATCATTCAAGTACACTATTACAAATGAATCTAGAAAGGGACACAATACATCATCCAACAAACTCCAACTGAGGTGATCTTTGTGTCAATGGAAAGTTCTCAATGTGTAGAACAAACGTGGCTAGGGACTACATACTCAACGTTTAACCCCAAAATGGTCATTTAATGCCCCAAATGGGTTTCAAAAGTTTCAAGACACCACATCACCAAAATAGGACTTGCTCCTAAAATGAGCATTACAAGTCAAATAGCTCAAATTCTTCCACTCATAAAGTACCTATATAGATGCAAATTATAAAATAAAATCCATGTTGAATCACCCAAAGCTATACCTTGAGGTAAATGGCTTAATTTTTAATTTCATGAAATAAGACCTATTATCAATAAATTGCACCTTAATGGTATAGCAATAAAACACAAGCACATCTCTAGGTGGAACTAAATAGGATTGTCCATTGTCACCACAACAATGCCCTCTCAATCTTTAGGTCAACTCTCCTCCAACACAACAAGGTATCCATAGAAGATATTTCATAAATTCGAACCATGGGCTTTGGGAGTGTGTATTTCCTTGTGTGGATGGCCCCCACATGCTACTAACAAAACCAAAATAACTTACTTCTAACTCCTAAATCTTCTAATAAAAATCTAATGGGCCCCGTCTCCTCCAAAATTGGCCCCAAAATGTAGAAATTAATCATGTTCCAAATAATTTAGGAAGGGACATTATAGTCCTCCCCTCCCAAATGTTGCTTGTCCGCAAGCAACTTCAATGTTGGATGCTCAAGTATATGCTCGCCCTCCCAAGTAGCATCCTCATCTGGCAAGCTCCTCCAATGCACCAAGTATCCTCTGATTATCCTTCTTTAGAGCTTCCTTTTCCTGGTCTCCTAGATGGCTTCTGGTTCCAAAACTAGGTGCCCCTCATCATCAAGTGGAGGCAACTCCACAGCTATTGTAACCTGTTGCCCCAACACCCTCGTGAGGCATGAAACATGGAAAATATTGTGGATCTTGCTCCCTGGCGATAGCTCCAACTCATAAGCTAACTCTCCAACCCTCCTGATCACCCTGTAGGGCCCATAAAATCGTGGTTGAAGCTTTTCGGCCCCCTTCTGTTTCAGAGTGGACTATCAGTACAGCTGCAATCAAAGGTACACCAAGTCCCCCTCCTCAAAATGCCTCTCAACCTTATGCCTATCAGCATATGCCTTCTGTTGATTCTAAGTTGTCTATAAATTATCCTTAAGAATCTTGAGGATGTCTTGGCTCTCCAGGATCCAATCTTTGGCCTTTGGGGCCCGACTGTCTCCAAAAATGATGTCAGCAAAAGATAAACCATCATAACCATATAGAGCACGAAAAGGAGTCATACCAATGGACATATGATGTGTGGTGTTGTAGCAGTACTCTCCCAACTACAACCATCGAATCCATGCCCTTTGTTGCCCTGTCAAATAGTTCTTGCGATAACCCTCTAGCCATTTGTTTACCCTCTTTGTCTGGCCATCAGTCTGTGGATGGTAACTAGTGCTCGGGGGTGAGCTCTGTACCCATTAGCCTGAAAATCTCCTGCCAGAATCCCCCCATAAATCGGTTATCTCGATCACTGACTATAGTCTTAGGGGGTCCATGCAAGCGGAAGACCTCCCTAAAGAATAGCTCTGCCACCTAAGAAATGGAAAAGAAATGTGTGAACTTAATCAGCCGGTCGACCACCACAAAAATGCAATCCTTCCCCTGCACTGACGGAAGCCCCGTAATGAAGTCCATAGAGATACTCTCCCATTTCCCCTCAGGAATGGGGAGAGGATTGCAACAATCCTACTAGATGGGTCAACTCCCCTTTATTCCTCTGAAAAGCCTCATGCTCTTGCACATATCTCAATCCATCCCCTTTGAGGCCCTTCCAGGTGAAGCACTCTCTCACTGCCATGTAGGTCTTCATGAATCCCTGGTGCCTAGACAAAGGGGAATCATGAATTGCACAAAGGATATGCTCCCTCCACTGGGACCCCGAAACCAAAAATATTTGCCCCTTGTATATAACCTTGTCCCTCACCCTGTAGCGCTCATCTACATAACTTCCTTCCAAGATCTCACATACCCGGCGATCCTTGGAGTACTCCACCAATAGTTGTGCCTTCCAGTCAGGGCAGATGCTCATAAGTGAAAGTCCTGCAGGTCTCCTGGATAATGCATCGAGTACCACATTGTGCTTCCCTCGCACATACTCAATATCAAAATCATAGGCCTGCACCTTGCTAACCCATCTCTGTTGTCTATCGTTGAGGCCCTGTTGGCCCATGAAGTGGCAAAGATTGTTGTGATCTGTCTTCACCCGAAACCGGTTACCCACCAAGTACTGTCGAAACTTGGCCAATGCATGCATTATGGCCAACATCTCCTTGTCGTATATGGAATATCTCATGAGGTAGGAACTTTCAGCTCTCGAAAGCAATGGGGTGCCCACCTTAGGACAAGATTGGCCTGATCCCTAAGTTGCACGAAACGGGGAAACGGGGAAACGAGACGAAACGCGGAAGCGAAACGAAACGCGACCTCCCCAAATTTTGGAAACGGGGAAACGGGAATATATATAATCATA
>APFE031662560.1:186861-208896 GCA_000404065.3 Pinus taeda | reverse complement strand
CCTGATTTGCCACAAAACCAACACTTTAGCTTACTCTTCTTCCCTTTCGACTTTGAACGTGAGTCGCTCGGCTTTCTGGGGCGTCTTTCTTTCAAGCGACCTCTAACCATCTTAGCTTCTGATGTAGAGGTTTCTGAATGCGACCTTCTCCTTGTTTTTTTCGATAATAAGGATGCAACTACATCATCAAACTCAATAGTTTCTGATGAACTAAGACTTATAGAAGTAACAAAATGATCCCATGACTCGGGCAACGAGCACAATAAAGTAATAGCTTTATCCTCGGATTGAATTTTTACTTCTATACTTTGTAATTGCACCAGAAAAGTATTAAAAGCATTTAAATGATCAGCAATCGATGTACCTTCCTTCATTCGCAAACTGTACAACTGTCGCTTCAAGATAATCCTATTGGTTAAGGATTTGGTCATGTACAGTTTCTCCAGTTTCGTCCACAAACCAGCCGCTGTTGTCTCCGACACGATATTAAATAGGACATCATCCGCCCTCTTTCATCCATCTCGGCCCACTCATTATCTGTGATGTTGTAAGGCTATTTGGATTTTCCCAACAACACCTTTGCCACACCATGTTGGACAAGCAAATCGTACATCTTCACCTTCCAGATCTCGAAATTATTTTTGCCATTAAACTTCTCGATTTCAAACCGGGCACTCTGAGTTTTCGCCATCTTATATCAACCAAAAACAATAATCTCCAAATCCAACTTTTAAATAAAAGAAGATCTCCAAATCCAACTTTTAAATAAAAGAAGTTAATCTCAAAAAAAAAAGTTGCCTATGCCTTACTGCCTTTGCTTTAAAAAAAAAAACTTTTGTTTTTTGTTTTGTTGCTGTGCATATTACAGTACACAACCGAGTAGCAATTTGTTTACAAACAAAATTGGCGCAATGGCGTATTTGATCAAGCCTTATCTGCGCCTTTCTAATTATTTGGAGCTACTGTTTGACCAAAAAAAATTTCGCGCCAATGCAAACTTAACTCAGAACAAAAACAATATTCGACCGGCGCAGTCATATGCACCTTCATGCACCAGCACAAACTTCACGCACCAATTGTCATACGCACCTTCACGCAGTTCAACAGTTCAACAGTTCTTCTGGCATGTCATTTCTGGATTATCAAAACGTTGTTTGCTCTCCAACAGAACTCTGATGATCGATTGCAAATGAACCGATACAACATCCAGAAAAACCGTTCCATTGCTTCTCCACTGCGCTTTTGACCTGTGATTCAATTCTCATCAGGAAATGAAACAACGGGTGAACGCATTGAACACAATCATTATTAATGGCAATGGCTTATCGAAGGCATCATTACAAATTCAACACCACTGCAGAAAATGCTTTAATCGATCTTGATATACATCGATTTTCCCACAGTACCAATTTATCACGCATTCAACTGCATTCAATGTGTTATATTATTCAATCAACAGCGCCATTCATGATTCAAGTGCTATTGAACCCAATTTCTTCAATTTCTGAACCTGCAGCTCAACACGATTTCAACATTTTTCATAACAGTTCAACGCACAGTTCTGCAAACGCATACCAACTCGGCCAGTGCACAAGCAGTCTATGCCAGACATGGGCCCGCCACTCCTCCGCTGCGCAACTCTTATACCAATTGCTATTCTAACAATGCGCAGGGAAAAACAAGGACAGACATAGCAATTAAATCATACACAAATGACACAGTAAGTTAACGTGGTTCACCCAACCAATCTGGGCTACGTCCACCAAACAGAGGCATCAGCAATCTTTATTATCAAACAGGAGATTACAAAATAATCAATTTCCTCACAAACTCTCACTCACCAATATCTGTACGGGCATGTATTTTGTAGCCAAGAGAATCTAACTGACTCATAAATCCTCTCACAACAAATATACGATATATTAACTCTTTCCCAACTAACTGGAGTTAATCTAGCAACAAATTCCTATTGTTGTCACACATTAGAGATTTTTGCCTACTTTATGGAACAGAAAATCTCAACAGTGCAAAACCACCTCTACCTTCTGCAAAACCACTTTTCACTGAAAAAAACCGCTCTTTGTGCTAAGGAAACCACCTCGGTCTGCGCGCCCTATATTTCGCGGGTTCGGCTCTGCAACACGTTAACAAAATTTTGGTTCGACTCTGTTTCAAGTCTGAACGTATGGCATATTGGTTAGCCCGAAGGTGTGAAGGCGTGGTATATAATGTTGGAGGTCAGCGGGTCGAAACCCCCGCCCAACACTCCGACGTTTTGATATGGATTGATACACATATATAGGAACATATATCCGCATTAAACTTTGGGTGGCGTATATCTTTGCACTTGTTGTTGTGATATACATGGTTTGGTTATGATATATATAACATGTCGTTTAACATATCACGTTGCATGTGGGATAATTCTGAAATCAATTAAGGGGTCCGGCGGCCGTGGGGTTAACCCCGGCCGTCGGCCGTTTTTTCCAGCGCCGCCAATCCCGCAACCATAATAATAAAATCAGTAAATCCGTTAACAAGCACCTCGGTAGCTCGACCAGTGAGTGGATTCTGGCAAAGTCTTGGTAGTTCCGAGAGGTCAGGGGTTCGACTCCCCTTGATCCCAAATTTTTGGGATTTCATGCCAACATTGGGAAAATCCGAGTTGACACGTGTCACCACTGGATTGGCCCATTTTGTCCAATCACATGCCGCCACATCGTTGCTCCTGTTAAAGTCATCCGGGATGGGTGGCGTGTTCCCGGGATGCCACGTGTCCTGTTGACGTCACCCTGTGTTGACCGTTGACTTTGACTTTGACTTTTTGACTTTTGCCCTAATTTTCCCAAAAACTTTGATTGGTTCTAATGTCTTCATCCGGACTCGGATTTACGCACCGTTGGAATCGTATTGACAAGCACTTCAACCTGATTCTACTTTCAACTGTATTTGAAGACTTTGATCTAGAGGCAAAACTAGATCCATTTTGTATCATTGGCACGCCTCAGCACCTTTACAGCTTGTGCATAGTGATTTAAGTGGTCCACTTCCAGTTGTTTCATTCTCTAGCTACAGGTATTTCTTAACTTTCATTGATGATTTCTCCAGACGCACTTGGGTACAATTCTTAAAACTCAAGAGTGAAGTATTTAACATGTTCTTGGCCTTTAAGGCCTTTGTTTGAAAACAATCTGGACATCAAATTCTTAATCTAACATCTGGTAATGGCAGAGAATATGTTAACAACAAATTCATCAACTTTTGCACTGAGAATGGAATTCAAATGCAACATACTATTCCATATACTCCACAACAAAATGGTGTCGCTGAGAGGAAGAATCGCACCTTAAAGGAAATGGCTAATTGTATGCTTCAATCTAAAGGACTTGTCTTAATTTTTGGGCAGAAGCAATTAACTGTGCAAATTACATAGTAAATCACACTCCTACTAAGGTTTTAAAGAATATCACTCCAGAAGAAGCATGGAGCTCAATTAAACCATATGTAAGTCACTTTCGTGTTTTTGGAAGTGAAGCATGGGCCCATATTCCAGATGAGGAACATAAAGCTTTATGTATTTTTGTTAGATAGTCTGAAGATGTCAAAGGATATAGACTTATTCCACTTAAGTCCAAAAAAGTTATCATTAGAAGAGATGTAAAGTTTGTTGAAAATATATCGGCCTACGAGCCTAGTTCGGCAGATGTGCCACCTCTCTCTATCCCTTCTACTTCTGAAAATATTTCTTCTTCAGATGATGACAGCAAGGATGACAATCCTCCCCCAACTTCTCAAGATCCTCCTTTAGATCCTCAGCTTCCAAAATGGGTCTGTGCTACTCGGGATGCAGCAGGTGCTCTTGTCGGCGATCCTACAAATCAGCGATGTACACGTTCTCAATTCGATATAGCATCTTCTTTATGGGCTCAAGCTTTAGCGAATTATGATCCTAAAACCTTTGCAAAAGCTTCAGGCCATCCATATTGGGATGCAGCTATGAATGAAGAATATCGTTCATTATTGGCAAATGATACATGGGATCTTGTTCCTCTTCCAAAGGGACGAAAACTTGTTAGATGCAAATGGGTTTACAAAACCAAGTATGGACCAGATGGGAAAGTTGATAAACATAAAGCTCGTCTTGTTGCTAAGGGTTTTTCACAAGTTGAAGGCATGGACTATACTGAAACCTTCTCCCCTGTTGCCAAAATGAACTCTATCTGCCTTTTTCTTTCCCTTGATGCCTCTTTCAAATGGCAAATCCATCATATGGATGTTAAATCTGCCTTCTTGCATGGGGACTTGCATGAAGAAATCTATATGGAACAACCTACTGGCTTTATACAAACAGACTCTAGCCTTGTATGTCGGCTTAAAAAATCCCTTTATGGTCTCAAGCAAGCCCCTCGGGCTTGGTATGCCAAAATGGATAGCTTTCATTTAGAAACTGGCTTTTCTAGGTGTCATTCTGACAATATTGTCTACACCAAGAAAGTGGGCAAGTCTCTTATCATTCTTCTTCTTTATGTTGATGATCTTATCCTTACTGGTAGTGATCCCAACCTTATAAATCATGTGAATTCCAGCCTTAAAAAAAGTTTGAAATGACAAACTTAGGACACTTGCATTATGTTCTTGGTCTTCAAGTCTTGCAATCCAAGGAAGGTATTTCCCTTTCCCAGTCCAAGTATGCTTGTGATCTTCTACGCCATTTTCACATGGAAGACTATAAGCCAGCCCCTTCTCCCTTTTAGTTTGGAGCCAAACATTTAGTCACTTGTACTTTACCTTATACTGTCAACTTGTAGAAAAACTTTTGTATCTGACCCATACTCGTCCTAACCTTTCCTTTGTTGTTGGCCTTATTGCTTAGTTTATGCAAAACCCACATGAAAGTCATTGGAAAGCAGCTAAAAGAATACTATTGTGTCATATTTGTACATCCTTCTATCCTATCCCAAGTTGTTCTTAAGGGGGGATGTTAGCATATTCCAACACATAGGAAATAGTTAAGTATAACTTGGTCTAATGTAGAGTTAGGTAAAGTTTGTTTCTTTACTATGTACTTTTGTAACTTATAATCTGAAGGTCACAATATGTAGTGATCTGACGGTTCATTCTCTCCTCGGTATTACCGACACTTGATCTGTGGCTTAACACCCGATTGGTCCATGATCTCTATTTAAAGAGCATGGAGGGTTATTTGTAGGGTAACTGTTCATGAGAGAATCTTATGTAAATTTTCGTTCTTTTATTAATAAATTGCCTGAGTGGCCGCATTGGCTCAAGCCATGGAGTGTTTCCTTCTTTGAGGGTTTTAACCACATCAAGAATATGGGTGGATTGATCTGTGACCTGTGTATGAGCAGTATCCTTTGGTGTTTTGTCTGAGGAACTTACCCTGTCAATTCCTACATGCGCAAGTTGTACGACCCTGAATCAGCCTCAAATTGGGTCGTCTAGCCTCCTCCTACCTCTAAAAAAAATCGCTCTACCTTCCAGGTAATCTTTCTGGCCTCCGAAAATTGAAACAAACCTTTCCTGGCAACTCGCTCAGCTGGATTGGCTAACTTGCACTGCCTAGATGGCTTTCTCTACAGAGGATTTTGGCCTCCCTTTTCATGTTTCTCTACAACTAGAAAACTGTTGGAAAACTCTCCAAAAATATCCTTTGTTGCTCCCTCAATCACTAATGCTATCCTTCTAGCTCGAACTCTTCTCCATTGCTTAATCACGACAACTGGATAGCTTGATCTGCCAAGGTAACTCATTCCCCTCTCTTGTGTCTCTCTCTCCATCCCATCGACTCTCTTATAATCTCCCATTGGAGCACCAACGACCATGATTATATCTTCATGAACGGCTAAGATCATCTCAGATTCGATCGATCTGAGTCTATAGAGAATTCTCGATCATTCTTAATTAATTCCTATTGATTAACCAGTTTTCTTAGGTTAGACTTAGGAAATAATTAAATGATGGCTAATTAATTTAATTAAGGTGTTTTGCAAGCTTATCTAACGAAACATTTTCTAGGTTTTGGAGATCCCGTGCTCCTTAACCTCGTAGAGACAAATCAAGAATAGAACACCTATCTGATGCTACCAAAACAACAAAAACTAACATAAATACATAACTCACCTCTCATTTGCAATGTCAACTTGACCATCTTGATCACTTATACAAGTGACTTATATTTTCACCCACATTCACCTCTAAATATTAGGCTAGCTCTAGTTCTTTGCTGTTTATATTGGTGATCTCTCTACAGTGCACTTAGGGACTCTCTTTATAGGGCAACTAAGGTTCAGCTCAGCTTTAGTGCACTTGTTATGGACTTATCCATTGCTTGTTTTCTCTGTTTAATTGCAGGATTTAGGGTTTGTTGATACTTGATAGTTCCATTCAATCCCTTCTCTCTCTCTTGTGAAGCTGAACATGGTATCAGAGACGGTGTAAACCCACCTTAGCTGTGGTTGGGGTTTTCTTATTGATTGTTCATGTTGTATCTTTTATCATCTATTATTACAAAAAAGGTAGAAATTTCTGAAATGCTCTGAAACTACGTAGAAATTTCTGTGCACTTTGACTTTTAATGCAAAACAGTAATTTCACCTCTCAACTACAGGCTGAGAGAAGTGAGATATGTAGCATGAATTAAACTGTAAAGCATGTATGTCAGCTTTTAGGAAACAGAAGTGTAAAGTATTTACGGGGACTGAACATTTTCTGAATCATGCAACAACTTGGGAAAAGATAATGAGGCTAAACATTATTAAAGTTCTTTATCTAAACTTCATGTGCATGGTATGAGAAGTTGAGATGTTAATGAGCGGCGAGCCAATGTACTAGATATATGTGGGGAAAAAGAAGAGGCTTCCACGTATCCACAGCGACACGATACTGTATAGACAGTACCTTGTATGTGATGCAGGTACTCGTCTTTGGATGTCTCTAAAGAAGAGGCAATATCATTACATTTGCTCTATTGGCTAATCGGCATGAATAAAAGCAACAACTAAGGCCTCAACCAAAAAGACATAACTATACTCTGAGTTATATCAACTTCACGACAATGATTGGAATTAACATTGGAGGTGCATTCAGGAACGTTCTGGTAGAATGGGGCACAAGCAACAACAGACCCGTCAAATGTATTCCTATCAGAAGGGTGGAACAGCAGCCACTGATTCTTCTTGAGCCACCAAGCACTGTTAAGGTGGGCCCTCCAATATCTTCCTGAGTCATATCTTGTTAATGGACATGCATTTAGAACCTTCTAATAGAATGGAGGCACAGGCAACCATTGCCCCAATCGAATGTGCAAGTAGCTATAAGGAGGAAGCAGCAGCTCCCAGTTCTTGAAACACCATGCACTGTTAAGGTGCCCCCACCCAAGTGCCTTCCTGAATTGTAACTTGCTATTGATGAAGGGGAAGATGGTCAATAGTCAGCTAAAAGTCCTAAGGATGATGGAAATATCACGCAGAACATTCATATAGGGGGTCTGTAGCATAGCGAGGTCTTCAATATGAATTATGTAGGGAGGATAAAAATTAAGCTTTGCAAAGTGGCAACAAGATGTTCAATGATCTCTAGCGACTAAAGATCCACCTAGAGATAAAAGGGTGAAGCTTGAGGCAGAAGCAAATGCATCTGATTGCCTCAGATGGACTCATGAGGAATCTTCTGAAGACTGATAATTTAGCCTGTGTGTAGCCTTTTTATCTTATACTGTGAAAGTTTGACTAGTGGAGATATGAGGAGCTTATACATTTGTTTGGACTTTGGATCAAAAGTATGATAAAGACATTGTGATTAGGACACGGCCCCATTTTGAAGAGTTGAATGGCACTGGTCCTTTTGTAAGCCAATCTAGAACTATGGTACAAAGAAGCTCTATTCTTACTGGCATCCTAAACACACTTTGGCCCCAATATTGAATGTTAGATGGACTTCTTCATATCTGAAGAGCAAGTGGATACATAAATTGCATAGTATGTGGTCTTTCTTCCTATCCTACATATTACAAGTTTTTGATAGGCTAGTCATCTACCAGGGACTGCCAACAAATCTCATTTGGCAAAAAGTAGCTTCAGGAATGCCCAGTTTCTGTTTGCAGAAAAGCAGAATCTTTTGGAGCACATTTCATAAGAATTTTGGGTAGCCAGAGGTTGTTGGCGACAGGTTTAGATGCAGGTTTCCTCTCTTCCTTTATTCACTATCAAGATTTTCAGTTTCTAGTATTTTTATTATAACAGCACCTTATCATATGCTCTCTATTGGCAAGTCATTTGGCACCTGGTTTCTAGCTTGTTCTTAGATCTTATATCTTTCAGCCTTTAGAATTGATTTAGGAGGTTCTTTGACACATCCAATTTGTACCAACACTTCTTGTACCATCTTAACCCTATTGAACTACTTTTGTGGTCATTTGTTGGACATTAAAAAAATTATCTTAACATATCTCATCTTCTCCATGGTGTTAGGGCAACCCTGCTGGGTGACTCCAAACAGTTAGTTCTTTCAGCCTTGATGGGATTCTAAAATTTCCACAGAATTGCTACTTTGTTCGCAATATGAAAAATAAGGTGCAACTTTATTTTTGCTAATGAGGAAAGCTCTGTTTCTGCATTCTGTAGGATTTGACAGAAATTGGTATGTAACAAGCTCCACGCCATGGGCTATCAACTAATCACGGTTATGATCCTTTAGCCAATTCTCATTTGCTTTCAGTTTTAGTAGTGTTGATGAAGAAGTCTTGATGTGTTTTTCTTATCCACCCCTTGTATATACTCTTCCATGTTTCTGAACTTTGTAAATATTGTCTGTTTAAAATCACAAGTGTTTTACAAAATAAAAAAGCATGATTAAAATTTACCATATGCCTTTAGCCAAAGGCCTTTTATTGAATATATCAACATGCTTATAAATTTCTATATAGGTAACAAAATCAATCTTTTAACCTCAGAGAGAAAGACAACACTCAATGTTAGATGGCACCTGGACAAGAAGAATAGTGGCCTTGACATTAATCTCCCAAATTTTATCAAGTACAGGCTCTGGAACTAAAACAATGGGCTTCACAGTTGGATTAGCAGCTGCATTTGAGACCAGAATGTCTATGTGACCATATTTCTGCAAAGAAAAATGCAGCAACTAAAATTAGCAATCAGAATTATGGACAATCAATAAAATGGGAAGCTTGGTCTGCCAAAATATCTCACAAATAAAGTCCAACAGCCGGCAGTTCACCTCCTAAAATAGAGACTAAATCAACTAAGAACCACATTTTAGAACTTGAAGAGCACACTTTATAGAAGGTGAATTATGAAGTAAATTCGGTAGGCCACTGTAAGATATCTGAGAATTTAAATTCCAAATGGTATTTTGAAAAAATAACATCCTTGAAACCTAGAGACTGATAATGAAAGAAAATATTTTAGGTATTCTTAAACAAAAAACTAGGCTCTTCCTTTTCTGGAACCTTAACAATAGTTTAAGAAATAATAGCATGCCTTTTACACTGATGTCACAAATTCAATTGGAGTAGTCAACTTGGTCCAATGCATGAAAATGTTTGCTCAGTCAAGTTATTCATGAACCAAATATCCTTTCGCTGAAATAATTTCGTGTCTTTCACGAAGAAATATTTATGCCAATATAATGTTAATCAGTGTTGCAAACATCTCAATTTTATCCCAATTTCGCGATTTTTTGGCCTAGCCGATGTTTGCTGATTTTTAACGATATATTGGTGGTATCTTAATTTTGCCGATTTTTTTGCAATTTTTACAATTTTTCTTGCCGATTTTACGCCAATGTCGATGTTTGCAACATTGATGTTAATCTCCCTAGAATACAAGAGATGTATATCTTTGTGCAACTTCATGAACCAATTGCTTGCTAGATTTAGTGGCAGTTGCAACCAATCTCGACAAACACTGTACCTTTGACGGCATGTAACAACTCCTTGCAGGTTGTTGGATATAACAAAACAATTGTACATAGGGATGTATCAAGTTCATATGCACAAGGAAATCTTCTATAGGACCTCAAAAACACCAAACAGGAAAATAGTCCCATTCTTAAATATGACCTAAGCAGTACATACCAATCTCCAATGCAAGAAAGAATACCTTGATCAGCCGCAAAATAGTATAGAAGTGTCACGTTACATATGGCTTTCCGTTGGTCATCACAAGGCTTGCTCAACTAGGTTCAAAATATGCTTATTAACCTGCATCTCACTTAAGTGTTGAACCTCACAATGATGATATCTTTGGAAAGTGGCTAATATCCATGCAATATGCAATTTTTTCTAACATACAAAAGATTGATATTCAAAACTTCTCCAAAAACCGAAATGGATAAAGGTGAGCTACCAAATCTTGTTGGAGTATCAAGGATCCAATAATATTTAAAGTCATAACATTTGCACAAGGGTCACTTTATATGTTAGTGATGTTGACATTTATAAGGGTCAACCAAAGTCACATGTTTCAGGATCAAGTTCAAGTTCAGAAATAATGAAATTCAGTTCAAATTCAAATTTGTAATATTCCTAATTAGCGATGGCTAATTGGAATATTCGATTTTGCTCAATTTTGCCTTCTATAGTTATTTATAAATAAAAAGGTGAGGAAAGTGGGGACATAACTCACTTCTAGAATAAAGTCACTCCCTAGTAGCACAACGTTGTAACTTAAAGGGGAGCCAAGGGGGCCAAAGGACCACGTAGAGGAGGGGCCCACGCAGACACTTGGAGGCACTGACAGATGGAAAGGAGCACGTGGCAAGAAAAGGGGCTACGTTGGAGGAGGTGGGCCTTGGGGTCGAGAGAGGCCAACGCTATAAAGGGGAGAGGAGCCTCCTCATTTTGGTCATTCGATTATGTGCATTTGAGCTAGTAACTTCGACTTGACGCACGTTGGTTGTTTAGCCTGTCTGCAGCACTGTTTAATGCATTGAGTGTCTCCATTCGGAGATCTCACCCTAAGCCCCGGGGGACTTCGAGTGCCTACTCGGGAAAGGTAGTTTCCAACAGTCTTTTGCAGTGGGATTGATCTTTGGCGTTGAGAGGGAGCTGAGCATTTGAGGACTGCGCAGTCTTGAGAGAGAGGGACGCAATTCTTTTGGAGGTAGTTCTGGATTGGGGGTTTTGTGGAGGATTTGAGCTGGGAGATTGAGCAAGGGATCAGCACTTGCACATTGGAGGATTTTGGCAGAGTTTCGGGCAAAGTTTTGGAGGATTCTACCTAGTGGCAGCGCAGAGCCTTGAGGGACAGCGTAGATCCCCAAGGGGGTGATTTTCAGGGGTCGGCTATTTCAGAATTTCAGCATTTTCTGAGGAGGGGAACAGCCCCAAATCCTCATTTGATTACCAGCAGTAGCAGCAGCACGGCAGTTCTCCAGCAGCTTGGACGCAATTCAGAGAGAGGCCATTCCTTTACTATTCTGAGTGTATTTCTTCACTTGCCTTGTGCAAGTCGAGGTGCCATCTTTATGATCATCTCCTGTACTCATTCCATTACTCAGTATAATAAAATGGCTTAGCATTTCTCTCTGCATTTCTTAAGTATCTGCTTATATTTCATGTTTACATTATTATATGTTGCACCACTGTTATTTTTATCACTTTGAGCTTCCCGGTTACTATATCATTTGTATGTATTTGGTTGAGGTTTACTGGGGTTCGAGGGAATATCCCTAAAACGGGATATTACAAAATTTCTGAGTAATATTCAAATAAGTTCACCATTAAATCCATCTAAATACATATTTTCTAAATTTTCATATTATATATATTATATATTATATATTCACAATTGCATAATATAAATTCACCATATATATCACAATTGCATAATATAATTCGCCAGAAACATATAGTTCAAACTCATTAACGACCATATACTAATATATATATATAAAATATACTAAACAGTGGCAATATATACTATGCCATTCCCATTATCATTAAACATTTACAGTATGCTAAATGTTTTATACTGCGTTAAAGAACGGTAATTTAATTATTAAATATGATTTATAATATCTATAAATGCCAACCATGACCAAGTCAAAATCAAAGGCACACAAGCACAGTGGTCACTGTGTAAAAATTCCTAGATCTAACAATCTCTGGAATCCTACTGCAACCAACTGAATCTACTTCACCTAGATTGTAAAATATGTAACAAACTTATTTCAGATTTCTTCATGAAATATTCAAGTAAATCACTGAAGCAGCCTACACCAAATTAAATATGATTCTGAAACATAGAAACTGAGCAAGGAAAATAGAAACACATAGGACAGAGTTATTTTGGACAAAAGTCCCTAGAAAAACCCAATGCAGGAAAACCGTTGCAACAGCTCTAAGGGTTTTATTATTATGCATAAGAAAATCTGAGTACAATTCTAGGATGCTCAACTAGCAATCTAACACTGTTAAAATTGGCAACTAGGGCCAAACTCCATGTGGGTCATCTTATTTATGGAAGCGGATACTTTTATTCCTCTCTTCGAGAGGTGTAGGATTGATCTAAAGATAATCCAATTCCGACATGTATTTATGGAGATATGAATTTATTTGTATTATTTGACAAATTGTCAAGGTCGGCCAGAAAGCAAATTACCCAGCTCAACACAAACGTGGGATTATAAACAAAGGAGGCCTCAAGTCATTTGTCACACACACTTCTCTCATGATCTCTCTCCACTCGTTTGGGTTTGTTGGCAAGAGAGGTCAAGAGGGAGAAGCCCTAGCCGCAGGTGAAGAGGAGACTAAGGGAGAAGCCCTAGCCGCAGTCAAGGGAAGGCTCCTATCCGCTGTCTAGAGGAGCTCCAGTACGCAGTCAAAGTGATGCCCTAATCTGCCATCAAGTGATGCCCTAATCCACTGTCCAAGGAGGCTCTTAGACGCAGCTAAAGGAGACTCTAATTCGCTGTTAAGGAGAGGCCTAATCCACAGTAAAGGGAGGCCTAATACGCAGCAGAGGAGGCTCTCAGCCGCATCAACAAGAAGGCATTAATCTGTTGTCATAAGGAGGCTCTAAAACTGCAGTCAAGAAGTGACCCTTAGCCACAGCAAAAGAAGACCTGGACGCAGATATAATAAGCCCTAATTCACAGCTAAGGAGAGACCTTTAGCCGCAACAAAAGGACCCCTAATGCAGCAAAAAGAAGCTTGTTGTCTGTGTGAAACGAGCATGCGTAGCTGAAGGTAACAGCACAATGATAGAGGTTGTTCCTAGGCTTGGGTCAAGGACTATTTGCAAGGCAAAGGAGCTGCAGCATAAGGTGAGGTTGTGCGTAAAAGAAGTCTGCCCTAAAGGCTCTGATCAGATCAACATAGGTATGCAGATTGGGTGCTAGAAAGTAATGACAGTAAGCCGAGTTCTTATATTGCTGCATTGATGGTTATTGGAAGCTATTTGGTGGAAGACTGTAAGCCTATCTTGCTGCTAGGCTAGGCCACAGGCCATAGCCAGCAACAAAGACTAGTCAAATGGTTGCACAAGCCAGACTTGGACAGCGTGACAGTAGTGTAGTCTCACCTTGGTGCACCACAGTCTTTAAAGGCCTATATTGTTGACTGAGTGAAAGATAAGGGCTGAGTTGATGCACTAACTCATGAAGCAGTGACAGCTAGTGCAGCTAGAAGACAACAACGTTCTGGGAGGTATATTGGGTCAAGGTTTGACCATGTTTGGCTCAATTTAATGAGCATCCTGTTGTTGCCATATGAATGATCTTCAAAGGAAGATTTTGTCCTGTTTGACCAGCATTGACCTCTCTAGTCAAGGCTTTACTACTGCTGCCATAAAATCTCAGATTTATATATTTTTACTATCTCTCTCTGTTGAATTATTGAAGATTATAAGAATTGATCAAGGGTTTCCCCACATTGGGGTTTGTCCCTGGCTGGTGCCACATCTTGTGTCCTCTTGTCTTGGCCTGTCTTCTACTGTTTATGTTTATGTTCTATCTACATTTTACTATCATGCTGATGTGATTGCTAATCTGAATATTGACATTGGGCTAATATGAAAAATTGAAGTAAAATGCTCTAAGCATAGAACATACCTAAATTTAACATGGTATCAGAGCTAAGGTGAAGACAAAGCCCAAGCAAGAGTGAAAGAGCAACCACTGAAGACAATTGGACAAGATCAAAGGCTCAATGGGTTCCTCATCCCACTTCCCGGCTGAAGACAAGCTCCGTGAAAAGTCTGACTATCACGGATGGAAGATGTCTCTTGATCTGACATTGGAAAAACAAGAAGTGATGGATTATGTGAAGGGTAAAATCCCTGAGCCTCCATCAAATGCATCGACTGCTACAAAGAACAAGTACACCAAGGGTGGTCAGCATGTTCAAGGTTAGTGATGCAAATCAAATTTTGTTTCTCAAAAATAAGTTGAAGAATATTAAGGGCAAAGATGAGGATATTCAATCCTACTTAAGAATCACCGAGATCAAGAATAATCTTCTATCGATTGGAGAAATCATATCTGATAGGGAACTTACTATCACTACCCTTGGAGGACTCCTACTCGAGTGGTATATATTTAGAACCACTATTCTCAATAATGATCGAATTCCGGGATTTGAAGAATTGATGTCAAGATGCATTCAGGAAGAAACAAGAATACTGAAGCAAGAAATGCCTTCTAATAGAGACAACCCCGCTGCTTTCTCCGCTCATGCCAAAAAGAGAAATAATGCAGGGTCTAAAGGTCACTTCAATGAAAAGCTCGGATCTAAGGGTGGAAGGAAGGGCAGATGCTTTGCTTGCAATAAGTTTGGCCACTATGCAAGGGAGTGTCCAAATAGAAGGGACACATCACATGATGATGATCACAATCATTCTAGGGGCAACTTCAACAACCATGATCGAAGCAATGGCAAGTACAATGGCAAAGGACAGAGGAATGCAGAACATCAAGGAAATGGTCGACCCTCCAAGAAAGCAAGGAACTCTAGTTATGAAGAATCAAATGTTGTTTCTGATAAGCAAAAGGAGTATTATCTTACATCAACCCTCTCCACTACCTCTCCTCTAGACTCTTTGGGAAATTGGCTTATTGATAGTGGTGCTTCAAGGTACTTCACCGGATACAAGGAAGCTCTCTCTAATCTGATAGAGAAGCAAACAAACTTGGAGATTATTCTTGGAGATGATGCCACCTATCCCATAAAGGGTGTAGGGAATGTTACCCTTTAATTGAATTAGGGTAACACGATTCATTTACAAGAAGTTCTTTATGTACCTGATCTCAAGAAGAACCTGGTGTCCATTTCGGCAATGGAAGACAAAGGTTACAAAGTGGCATTCATCGATGGAAAGGTACCTATCTAGAAACGGAATTTTAAAGATGCTTTATTTCTTAGGTTCAGGGTTTGCACTTTGTATCAAGTTGCAAGAAGTCCATTGGAGGCCATGTCATGTGACCCATCTCTTCAATCTAAACTATGGCACCAGAGATCTGCCCATTTTCATTGTAAGGCCCTACCCGATGTGAGACAGATGATGAGAGGGATGCCTAAGTTCAAAGAAGAGCATGAAGGTATATGTCTGGGACGTACAGAGGGAAATCTTACAAGTAATAGCAAGACCACAGATATGGAACAACCCGAGGGGTTTGAGGTTTATGATCAGGAATCTCATATTAGCAGGTTGAAGAAAGCTCTCTATGGTTTGAAGCAAGCACCCCGAGCTTGGTGTGAGAGGATTGACCGTTATCTGATGAAGCTGAGATTCACTAGGAGTGAAGTCAATCCAAACCTTTGCCTTAAGGTTGTGGATGATAGACCTCTCATATTGGTGCTTTATATGGATGACATCTTTCTGACAAGTGCAGACCCTCTCATTTACAAACATAAGAGGGAGTTGGATTCCGAATTTGAAATTGTGGACTGCAAGCCTGTGACTACCCAGATGGAGCTTAATTTTAAGAAGTTATGTGATAGTGTTGTCGGACCTGAATTGGGAAATTCCTCTGAGTTTCATCAACTCAAAGTAGCATTAATGTTCTTGGTGAACTCGCATCTAGATATATGTTTTGCAGTTAGCATGTTGAGCCAATATATGGTTGAGCCTCATCACTCACATTGGATTGGTGCCAAGAATCTTCAGAGATATCTTCGGGGCACAACCACTCATGGATTGAGATACACTGTCAGAAATGTGAGGTTGCATTGTTATTATGATGTTGTTTGGGCAGGCAGTGTTGTGGATCACAAGAGCACTCATGGGTGTTGCTTCTCTTCGGGTTCTACTTCGATAGCCTGGATGAGCAGGAAGCAGAAGTCTATTGCTTTAAGCACCTTTGAGGCTGATTACATAGTTGCGAGTATGGCCTCCTGTGAAGCTGTCTGGTTGAGAAAGCTCTTTAGTGAGTTGTTTGGACATGTGTTGGATACCACCATGATCCTCTGCGACAACCAGAGTGGGATCCGATTATCAGAGAATCTCATATTTCATGATCACTCTAAGCACATCGATATCAGGGACCACTTTATCCGAGACATTGTAAAACAAGGAGCAATAAGGCTCCATCACATTGGGACTGATGTGCAAGTTGCCTATATTCTAACAAAGCCCCCAGGAAAGCTCAAATACTTGACTTTCCGAGAACGACTAGGAGTTGTGGAGGGACCCTCTACTAAGGATCCTCTATGATATGGATATTGAGCTCTTGGAGCTCCGAGGGGCTTGGGGTACTTCTTGAAGCGATCTGAAACCATAGGGTAAGTGGTTCAACCTTCCCTTAGTGGTTTGCTATGTAGGCAGGATGAGTGGTTCATCCTTCTCGTACTGAGACACAATCATAGGGTGAGTGGTTCAGCCTTCCCCTAGTGATTTGTTGTGTACAGGGTGAGTGGTTCAACCTTCCCTTGGGATAACCCATGGCGACGTTTAGGCAGGATGAGTGGTTCATCCTTCTCCTGCTGAGACATCCTACCCATGCAGTCTGGGACTCCTGGGAAGTACCTCTCATTTGGCCAATGAGTCGGAAAATGAGGATAGGGACCATAGTACTACCGATGGACGCATCGTGTACTACCATACTCCCTACGCTAGGATGATATTGATCTAGGATCAACTGGAACTGACTTCGGGTCCATAAGAGTGGTATGAGACACTCTCTTTATTCGGAACTAATTTCGGATCAGTAAGAGTGATATGAGACACTATTTATATGGAACTGACTTCGGGTCAGTAGAGAATGGTATGATACATTCTCGATCACTTCTTCTTCATTGATGGCAAAGATAGTACAGACTGGCAGATGGATTAGCAAATGGAGTTCTCCCTAGTTGAGAGGGAGTGTTAAAATTGGCAACTAGAGCCAAACTCCATGTGGGTCATCTTATTTATGACAACTAATATCTTTCTTGGATTCCTCTCTTCGAGAGGTATAGGATTGATCTAAAGATCATCCGATTCTGACATGTATTTATGGAGATATGAATTTATTTGTATTATTTGACAAATTTTCAAGGTCAGCCAGCAAGCAAATTACCCCAGCTCAACCTCCATGTTGCATTATAAATAGAGGAGGCCTCAAGTCATTTGTCACACACACTTCTCTCATGATCTCTCTCCACTCGTTTGGGTTTGTTGGCAAGAGAGATCAAGAGGGAGAAACCCTAGCCGCAGGTGAAGAGGAGACTAAGGGAGAAGCCCTAGCCGCAGTTCAAATGTGCCCTAGCGGCAGTTTAGAGGTGCCCTAGCCACAATCAAGGGAAGGCTCCTATCCGCTGTCTAGAGAAGCTCCAATACACAGCCAAATTGATGCCATAATCTGCGGTCAAGTGATGCCCTAATCCACTGTCCAAGGAGGTTCTTGGACGCAACTAAAGGAGACTCTAATTCATTGTTAAGGAGAGGCCTAATCCGCAGCAAAGGGACGCCTGATACGCAATAGAGGAGGCTCTCAGCCGCATCAACAAGTAGGCCCTAATTCGCTGTCATAAGGAGGCTCTAAAACCGCAGTCAAGAAGTGACCCTTAGCCACAGCAAAAGAAGACCTGGCCACAGATATAATAAGCCCTAATTCACAGCTAAGGAGAGACCTCAGCCGCAACAAAAGGAGCCCTAACGCAGCAAGTTGAAGCTTGTTGTCTGTGTGAAACAAGCATGAGTTGTTGAAGGTAACAGTGCAGTGATAGAGGTTGTTCCTAGGCTTGGGTCAAGGAATGTTTGCAAGGCAAAGGAGCTATAGCATAAGGTGAGGTTGTGCGTAAAAGAAGCTTGCCCTAAAGGATCTAATCAGAGCAACATAGGTATGCAGATTGGGTGCTAGAAAGTAATGATAGTAAGCCGAGTTCTTATACTGCTGCATTGATGGTTATTGGAAGTTGTTTGGTGGAAGACCGTAAGCCTATCTTGTTGCTAGGCTAGGCCACAGGCCATAGCCAGCAGCAAAGACTAGTCAAAGGGTTGCACAAACCAGACTTGGACAACGTGACAGTAGCGTAGTCTCACCTTGGTGCACCACAGCCTTTGAAGGCCTGTAATGTTGACTAAGTGAAAGATAAGGGTTGAGTTGATGCCCAAACTCTTGAAGCAGTGACAGCTAGTGCAGCTAGACGACAACAACGGTCTGAGAGGTATACTGGGTCAAGGTTTGACCATGTTTAGCTCAATTTAATTAGCATCATGTTGGTGTCATATGAATGATCTTCAAAGGAAGATTTTGTCATGTTTGACCAGCATTGACCTCTCTAGTCAACGCTTTACTACTGCTGTCATAAAATCTCAGATGTGTATATTTGTACTATCTCTCTCTTTGCTGAACTACTGAAGATTATAAGAAGAATTGATTAAGGGTATCCCCACATTGGGTTTTTTCCCTAGCTAGTGCTACATCTTGTGTCCTCTTGTCTTGGCCTATCTTCTATTGTTTATGTTTATGTTCTATTTGCATTTTACTATCATGCTGATGTGATTGCTAATCTGAATATTTCCATTGGGCTAATATGAAAAATTGAATTAAATTGCTCTAAGCATAGAACATACCTAAATTTAACAGATACAGAGACAATACTGAACAAAAGACTGGTGAAATGATCTCACCCTGTCACTGGAGAATCAGTCACTGATCCTACTACTCTGGAGGCTCTGTGTCACCCTCTGCGTGGCCTCTCCACAGAACTATGTCACTCTGCTCAGTTTCTATCTCACCCCTCCTGGGTATTACGTTGCCTCTCCTCTAGATCCTCTGCTCGCTAAGAAATCAACCTTCTGCCTCCAGGATTCACACCCCGGCTTCCGGCAACTAAATTTCGACTTCCCTCGATAGGAAACTCAACTTCCCCTCAAGGACTATGCTGCCTCTACGTCAACACTATGTGGGCTAGCGTCAGCCTTCCTCTAGACGTCTTTCTGTTCTCCCTCTGCCTCGTACTCTCCGGAAATTCATTCTTCCAAATTCTCACTGCCCCTCTGCTGCAACAAATCTCCTCAATCAATTTTTCTCCTAAGAATTTCTCACTTCAAAAAATTAATTTTCTCAATCTCTTTGTGTATTTTCCAAATGACCCTCAAGCCCCTTCTTATATCTTCATGTTGGACAACCAATGGCCTAGATTAAAACATCATCAAAAGCTCATATCGTTTTGGCTTGATCTGTGGCTTTTTCTAGAAGTTTCACCGCTGATTAGATTAATACCCATTAATATTTTAATTTTCCTAAGTTTAGACTTAGGAACCCCATTAAAAATATTAATTATTTTAATAAAATCACTTATGGGGTGGAATTTCCCAAAACGCTTCTAGGTTCTTTGGAAGACCTGTGCCCAAGTCTCCCTACAAAATTTGAGGCTTAGAGCACATCCAATGTTACCCCAAATCAACACTCCCTCTTAGCGAGGAATGTGCTCTAGCAATACACTGCTACTGCATACTGCTCTAACTCTGTCTAACATGTTGTCCACCAACCACTGCACTGTTGTTTTTGTTACTGTATTGTTGCCTTTGACACTGCCAATGCTACATCTGTACTATAGCTCCCTCTCAAATGTTGCATCTGCTATGCTGCTGGCACTGCCACTGCCATCACTGCATCTACACTGCAACTCAATTGCTAAGAGAAGCAACTGAAAACACCCAAACTGGACAAGTATCTAGTGCATACACCTCGATGTTGAAATCCTGGTTGTTGCTAGTCCCGCGCTCTCTTCTGAAGCCACTTTGTTGTTGAAGCTCTCCATCGCTGCTTCTCTGCTCTGCGCTACTCACATTCTGGTGCTACTAACCACTGCATCTGTCAAATCAACACTTCATGGCACCAACTGAAAACTCCACCATCCCACTACTACTGATCATGGGCTCCTATAGCAAGGTGATGATCCAAGAGGTGGGCTCCTCAAGGATCCTGCGCATCTGTAGCTCTATCGAACTATAGTTCTATATCATCCCACCTCCCTCCTAGAGGTATCTTGGATGTCATGGCGAACTCCTCTTCCTGTTCGATCTTTGCGGCTGCAATCTACGAAAATTTCTAACCCGAAATTCTACTGCAGCAATTGATTTATTTCACCTACTTATTCTTCACAATAAGTTATTTACAAAATCCCTTCAACAAACATTAAAATAAATTCTGCTGCAGTTATCACATAATCACACCAAAAAAAATACATGCACAAGACCCAATCACATCAACATAGTTGTTTTTGGACAATTGTCCCCGAAAAAACCCAATGTGGGAAAACCAGTGCAGGAGATGAGGGTTTTATTAATCTTCAACGACAATCGCTTTACAAGGAATGATTTTATAGAGAAACTGGGAGAAAACACCTGAGACTTTCCCTTGGAAACTTTCTGACACCTTGGAGGCCCTTCTCCCACTTCAGCATCACCTCTGCATCACTCTGCGTGGTTTTGCGTCAGCCTGCATGAGAGTTGCATCTACCCTGGACTATGTCTCCCTCTACAATGTCTTTCAATAACCCTGCGTCACCTCCTCCTCAGTCACTAACTGCTATTGATGCCCTCCCCTTCCTCCACCCTGCAACTCTCCTTCTAAAATCGATCTCCTTCTCTTTGAGAATCGATTTTCCTTGCAATATTGAGTATCTACCGGTGTGTCTCCAAATGATCCTCAAGTCTTCTCTTATAATTTTCCTGTTGATGAATCAACAGTGGAGATTAAGCCTCTAATCAACAGCTAAGATTAAAACAGACTTGATCCTCATCTCTTAGTAGCTTCTCACCCTTATCTTTATTGATACCCATTAATATTTTTATTTTCCAAAGTTTAGACTTAGTAACCTATTAAAAATATTAATTATTTTAATAACTCCTCATTCGGGTGGAATTTCTCCAAACGATTTTGGGTCTTGGAGATCTCATGTGCCTTAGCCTCTCCGCCAAATTTCAAGGCTAGAGCACATCCGATGCTACCCAAAATCAACACAACCTTAGGATCGTGTTTCTCATCCTTGTCATTTTTCTTCAAAGGACAGTAGGATGCATAGTGGCCCTGTTGACCGCTGCGTGTCAACTACCCATAAGCAGTACACCCCCTTTTCTTCGCAAAAAGGGACAACGCTTGATCGAGATGTTCGTGCCATTCAGCAGTCAACGTCATTCTCCTGATCTTATTAAAGTTGTAAACCTAGTCTGCATTTTGATGTAAATAATCTTAGCAGAGCTGAGTCATGTATGTAAATTGCCTAGGTGGACCTAATTTTCTAGTGATAATCTTCATTCCGGAAGGTTTTTCGTCTCACTGATCCATGATCGGCAGAGTTTTCCTTCAACTTGACCCCAAAGCCGGAATGAATTTTATCATTAGAGTAATAGGAGAATCCTAGTGTGTTGATCTGCTAGATTATGTTGGTCGCAGAACTGGGTGATCTATGAGGGTCTGTCAAAGGGCTTTTCCCCCTTGAAGATGTAAAAATTGTAAAAGTCATGATGTAAAGTGTCTTGAGGGTTAGGAAAAATGTTAATCCCCTCATGCGTCTTAAGTCCTAGGTCCCAGGGAAATTTTTCCAAAGGCTATGTTTGATGATCC
>APFE031662560.1:154561-181288 GCA_000404065.3 Pinus taeda | reverse complement strand
GGTGCTAGGGGTCATTTGAGATCATGAGATATTGGATCTGAGTTTTGGCTGAAGAAGCTCTCTTGTAAATATTTTCTCGTGCTAATAAAGAAAGACTTTGGGGTCAAATGCTTGTTGGTGTTACTCTCTTCAAGTGCTGTGAGCTATTTTGTTTTTTCTGCATATTTTAATTTTCAGCCATTAATAGCAGCTTAATGAAGAGTATTGTTGAGCATAGGTATCTTGTTCACATGCTAGGGTTTGAATGGTGTTAGGGTTTCTGAAGTAATGGCAGGTATCTCTATTGCAACGGAGATCTAGTACTATTTTTTCTCTCTTTATTGATGGTTAAAGTGAGCTGTGTAGGAATATCTTGTTGAAGAAGATCAATGGGCATTTGGGGAAGTTCTTGGCTGAACCAGCCAACTCCCACAAGCATTTTTAGCAGGGCCCAGCTAGTTTTGATCCTGGGTCAATCATTTGGTTTATTTTATTATTTACATGAGAGATTTCTAAAGCATTTCATTAGCAAATTTGAAACTTTCTGAAAATATATTTGAGGATAACTGATAAATCTCGCTGCTTAGAGCCGTAGATCTCTAGATTTTGTAGCTGGTTTTTAGGGTTTTATTTTCAATCATTGCATATATTTTTTGGGTTTTCGTTTTCCCATTACAGGATTGCAGGCATAGGCTATGGGAATTTTTCAAGGTTTCATCAGATAATCGCAAGCAGTCTGCCATCCGGGGTTTCATTTTTTGCAAGGACATTCTCCAATAAGATTTTCAAATTTTTCTAAAGAAATTCGAGCTCCTGTACGTTTCCTCTGCTCATCCACGTAGCCCCATCTCTTATTCTGCTTCCATATGAGCTCCTCCCTGCAAAATTTAGATGCCAGCGATCTTTGCATTCTCCTGTAAAGCAGAAATCAAAACACAGCACCATACTTCTAGCTAGCAAAACAAAAAACGTGGCCCTTGGTTGCCGTCGATTTGTTCTCCAAATCCTGCGTATTTACCTCCAGCTTGCGGCAAGAAATTATTGTGGTTTACAAATTGCTAGAACCTGCAAACGTTTATCTATCCGCCATCTAACTGCAAACCTGCGTAGGTTCCTTTACTCTTCCCTTCCGTCGTCAAACTCCATAGCCAGCGTGTGAGCCTGCAAATACAATACAATCCGGAGTTCTAAATTTATCGTGGGTCTAAGGTACGTATTAATCCTGCGCTGCGTTGCCTCAATTGCCGTCTTGGCCTACGTGCGTACTCCCTCCGCTTGGTCGCTGCCCGCCGTCCATACCTATGCAAACTTGTAAAACTCATCCAAAACGTCTTCGAATTTTTGATATATGCAGTGGATTTTAGGTTTGGATGTAAGTTATATGCGTTGGTTTTGCCATTGCGTAGGATAGGTTTAGATGTAGTAAAGTTTAAAATTAAAAAAAAAAAAAAATCGATTTTTCCTTTTTTCTGTAGTTACGTAGCGTTGGGTAGGTTTGATAAAGTTAAAAAAAAAAAAAAAAATTCGACTTTTCCCTTTCTTTTGTTTAGGTTTAATTGTATCGATTTATTTTTTTTTAGGCTTTAGGTTTATACATATATATGTGTTACTTTTTTTTTTAATAGCTTAGGTTTAGTTTAAAATCAAAAAATCGTTTTTCATTTTTTTTATTTATTTAGTTTTGATTTGATTTAGTTTTAGTTTTATTTCATATGTATATATGCGTTAAAATCATTAGGGTTTTTGATTTTAAAGTTTAGATTTTAAATGTTATTTCTTTTCTGTAGATTAGATTTAGATTAAATTTTTAGAGTTTTATTTTTTTTTAGTTAGGTTTAAATTAGTTCTGCCTTTTTAGGATTTTGTTAAAAAAACAAAAAAAAAAAACAAACAAATAATTAAAAATTTAAAATTTAAAAAAAACAAAAAAAAAAACATAGAAAAATTTTTTCTTTTCATTTAAAGAATAAGAGTAGATTTTTCATTTAGTTTTTTTGGTTTTAAATTTTTTATCTGAAAAGCATAAAAAATATATATTGTGGAAATTTTGGCAGATTAGCTTAGGGGTTTATCATGCTTTATTATCTTTGCTGAGGCTAAAAATTTTGATGTGGGGTTAATGTTTATCATTTTTCATGTGGTTAAATATGCCTGAGTGACCATTTAAAGATTAGCTATATGAATGTGATCTCCAATTACTTTTTTGAAATTGCGTCGTTGTTTAAAGCGTTTATCTTTCAAAATTTTCAATCACTGGAATATCGTTATTGAGCTTTAATCGCTGAATCATTATAAGAACATTGTGAATTTACTGAATGTCTTGCATTGTTCGAAGTTATTTGATGATAAATGATTGTTGTGCACAGTTTACATTTCTGCAACATCTATTAAGTGATCGTTTTAGCATCAAACCCATAAGGCACTGGTCCATCAAATTGAACAAATCCATTTAGTGCTTTTCTTTTTCGTGTCTCCCAAACCAACTGGTTCACAGTTGGTCGTCCATCTCCTTACAGGGTCTACCCCCCTTAGCCGCGCGAGACAGGCTTAAACGGAGAGATCGGGGATCAGAGTGACAGCCCCCGGTCTGAGTGTTGTCGTGACAATCTGTGCGACAACAGGCCCATCTCGCCACATTTGAAGCACTTCACCTTGGAGACGTCCTTATTTCGTCTTTGTTCCCCCGCTATCTCTTCGATGCAAGGGCTACGTTATCCTCCTCTACTTTACGCTTCGACCCACTTCTGTTGCTACTCCCATCAAGTTTAACCTTAAGCAGGTCTCTCCTCAGCCCTTCTTGTTTGAAAATTGCCCACATCTCGTCCCAATTTGGCAATGCTACTCTTCTTTGCCACTCATCATAGACGAAATTTAGAGCCAATCTCATTAACTCTGAATCCTGAGGTGTATGTCCTACAACCGACAACTCATCATGGGTCTCCTTCTGTTTTGTGAGGAACGGATCCACACATTCTCCCTTCTGCATCTGAGCAGATCTCAGCTTCTGCTCTAAGTACATCTTTCGTTGCTCGGAAGATCCCTGATACAATGTGGCCAAGGCATCCCACATCTCCTTAGCAGTGCCTTTGCTAGCAATGTGGCACACCACATGATCCTTGACTCCATCCAGGATCATCCTCTTCGCCTTAGCCATCTCAGCTCTGTACTTCTTCAACAGATCTGCATCCACCAGGACAGCTACCACATTATCAACATACGTCTTGAGGGCATGCTCATCTAGAAGGAAAGTCATTCTAGCCTTCCAGATGGCATAACAGCTACCACATTATCAACATACGTCTTGAGGGCATGCTCATCTAGAAGGAAAGTCATTCTAGCCTTCCAGATGGCATAGTTGGAAGCTCCGTCTAACCTGTCCTAATACCTCAAGCCACTGGTTGCCATATCCTCCGAAAAAAGTCGAACAACTCCCTCTTTCTCCCCATTGCGTAGCTCCTAGGTTGTCTTACGCACTCCCTGTTGGAGCTGGTAAGTTGTTGCTCCTCTGCTGCTCAGCAATTGAGAAATATTAATTTCCTCGATAAGAAATCACTGAGCAAGTATTCCATCACTATGCGATATGCACTCAGCTTCCAGAAACGGCTTCCCTCTAGCTCTGTGTGGCTCCCTCTGCCTTGGCAAGTTTTCGATCTGGCAATCTTACCTCTCTGTCGACTCACTCAGAGAGAGACACCCATGAAAATATAGCCCTCCTAGGTAGAACTGTGATATCCCTTAGGGGATTCGAACTATTGCTTGCTGTGAAAAGTTGGCCCTTGCTTCAATGCTAGATCTGCTCTTCCCTGTTTCACATCAATAGCTTTGATACCATGTGAAAATTCCTAGATTTAACAATCTCCGGAATCCTATTGCAACCCGTTGAATCTACTTCACCTAGATTGTAAATTATGTTGCAAACTTATTTCAGATTTCTTCATGAAATATTGAAGTAAATTACTGAAGCAACCTACACCAAATTAAATATGATTCTGAAACATAGCTACTGAGCAAGGAAAATAGAAACACATAGGACATAGGTATTTTTGGACAAAAGTCCCCGGAAAAGCCCAATGCGGGGAAACCGGTGCAACAACTCTGAGGGTTTTATTATTATGCATGAGAAAATCTGAGTACAATTCGAGGATGCTCAACTAACAATCTGATACAGAGAGAAAACTGAACAAAAGACTGGTGAAATGATCTCACTCTATCACTAGAGAATCACTGATTGATCTTGCTGCTTTTGAGGTTTTGCATCACCCTCTGCATATAACTGCATCACTCTAGGCAGTTTCTGTGTCACCCCTCCTGGGTATTAGGCTGCCTCTCCTCTGGATCCTCTGCTGGAAGAGAAATCAACCTTTTGCCTCACGAACTCACACCTTGGCTTCTGGCAACTTAATTTCAACTTCCCTTAGCAGGAAACTCGACTTCCCCTCAACCACTGTGTTGCCTCTGCGTCAGCACTGACTGGGCCAACATCATCCTTCCTCTAGACGTCTTTCTGTTCTCCCTCTGCCTCTCTGGAAATTTCTCCTTCTGGATTCTCACTGCCCTTCTTTTGCAAGAAATCTCCTCAATCGATTTTCCTCCTGAGAACTTCTCACTTCAGAAAATCGATTTTCTCAATCTCTCTGTGTATTTTCCAAATGACCCTCAAACCCCTTCTTATATCTTCTTGTTGGACAGCCAACGGCCTAGATTAAGACATAATCAAAGACTCAGATCGTTTTGGCTTGATCCATGGCTTTTTCTAGAAGTTTCACCCCTAATTTGATTAATACCTATTAATATTTTAATTTTCCTAAGTTTAGACTTAAGAACCCCATTAAAAATATTAATTATTTTAATAAAATCACTTCTGGGTGGAATTTCCCAAAACACTTTCTAGGTTCTTTGGAATACCTATGCCCAAGCCTTCTTGCAAAATTTGAGGCTTAGAGCACATCCAATGCTACCCCAAATCAACACACTGATGTTCTCTATTTCTGAGAAATCAAAGTCATCATAGCCCACATATATCACCTACTATTAGAGAGATATACCATCCAATTAAGGAACCAAGCATTAAAGAACACATTGCCAAGCACTAGGGAACCTATGACTTGCATATACTTCTTGAATTCACATGTCGAGCTAGATTATGGGTCCGATTTCATTTTAGTGGTTTTCATTTCTTTTTTTAAAATGAGAAAACAACAAAATAACAAAGCCTTCCACCTTTCAAAACCCTATTATATTGTTCAATGGTGTGAGAATGACCGAATTTGATTAGTCATGTAATTTTTGGTTCAAACTGTAATATCCCAAATACAAATTTAGCAGCAAATTGTTTATGCAGCTAATTCAAAAAACAAATTTCTCAAAATGGACCATCAAATCAACAACAAACTATAAATATAGAATCTGCAATCTCATAATAGGCAATAAACACATGCAAGAAATCTTAGCTTTATTTATATAAATAAAAAATTGATTTTACAAAAATAGGAGGATTGCTGAGATGGGATCCTTCAAACTGGATCCAGCCATTGAATATATCCGCTACAACAATGGATCTAATCATCGAACTAGAACTGCAACTGATAAATACACCTGTGAATTCTGACTAAATTCACCAAAGGGAAGAGATGGGTACTCACCCACTCTCACTGAATCACCCAAGGGCTTTTGTCCCAGGGCTAATACTAAAGTTGGGAACTCTCGGTTCTCCAAACCTCTTCACAAGAAAGAAGCTCAACTCCAAGATGTCTTCAAATGGGCACCTCCTCCTCTTTTATAGATCTGATGGAGCACTTTGGAAGCCTTTATCTTATTATTATTTCAATCACTTAGTACTTTTTCCCTCCTTTTATTTTAATTAAATAACTTTTTAATTCAGGAAAATGGTAAATCGGCCATCATGCATCCTTAGGCCACTAAAAGTCACTTCCCACCATCTCATTCTGTAGATCTTCTCATTTTGGTTCCAACGAGCTATTACACTAAGGTGTTTCGTTAAGTATCCCTCCCGGAATGCCACCTTAAGCATTATTAATTGAGTTAAGCTCAATAATAACCCCGTTTTCGAAAGTTGTCGGAATGCGACAAAAAAAAAAGACAAGTTGTGCAAATGATGGAATATGTCAAGCGAACACCATCGAATCCCATAGAAACTCCTTAAAACCCCATAAAGCCCCTCCACAAGACATTGGACCCACTGATGGAGTAAACCTGCCCCTATGACCTAGTTGCCTCCAACCCTAGAAGTCCATCCTGACCATGCCATAAGGGAAACCAGAAAAAGGAACATCACAAATCCTCTCGCCCCAATATTGCTTTCCCTCAAGCAATCCATATCTGTTGTTATGAATAAAATATTCATAACAATATTAATTACATAAATTATATTTAAATAATAATTAATTAAATAAATAATTACATAATTATAAATACATTATTGTGAAGAGGTAAAATAGTCAAAGGACATGGCTATTCATTCTTCATGGCCAGTCACTGTCGATATAGGCAAACCGCCACGAGGGTTTTGTACACACTCAGATTTGATGAATATAAAGAATTACTTATATTTACTCACACTCTTCAACCCCCTATCCACCCATGCTATCACCCTGTCTCCATGCTAACACTCCCCACAACTTTTGTTGCCTCCAGGACTACCGCTGCTTCCACAACTCCAGCCGCCTCCACGTTGTCACCCCACTAATATTCGGTTAAATTTTGTTCTTTACTTAGGACAATCACTTCAATGTTCATGTTAGCTCATTTATAATTCCAATTTAGTTCCAGTAGAAATCACATAATCCATTATCACATTGATAATAACTGAAGAAAGAACGTAGACAATAATGTAGAAGACAAGCCAAGACAAGAAAACACAGGATTGGCTCAAGCTAAGGAAAAACCCCAAGAAGGGGAAAACCCTTTATCAATCATCTTATTAAATATATCAAATGTCCAGCAAAGCGAGAAATGAGAACAGTAATCTAGAGTCAAGGCAGACTAGCCAATTGATCTAACAGCACAGCCTTTAAACAAATCGATGTACACAAGACTGCAATCCTGATATACTAAAGAGGGTTAGGGCTACTGGTGAATAACTAATGACCCTTCTAACTGAATCAAAACACCTCTTATTAACTGCAGCTTTTCTTGACAATCAGGATGTTACCCTTTTCCAGGCCTTAGGGTCAAATTTGTGGCTCATCTTGTAGCATCAGACCTTCAGAAATTTGTGGCCCTTCTTTGAATCAACAGGCAACAAAATACTAGATCAGGATATCCTGAATACCTTCCTGGGCCATACAACAGTTCACTGAGACACTGCACAAAGAATTCTGATCATTGATTCAAAGGTTACACTCTCAGTCTAGGCAGTGGTGTATTCCTTGTGCCTGCGGTTTAGAGAGGAGACCCAACACTAGGCCTCTCGGCCCTTCAACAAGATACTCCAACCTTGTTGTATCTACAACAAGCTCTATGGCCTAGAACAAAAGGTAAATAATAGTAGAAACTAACACCGAATGGCCCACACTTATCTCAGATATCTTGGCCCTGTTCCTTCAAGAGATTCGCACCAAAACGTCAAGACAATCCTTCCCCAAACTCTTCTTTCTGCCTCAGTCCAACGACATTCCAAAGTTAGATATGATTCACTCTTATGTTCTCAAATGACAATGGAGGGTGACAATATATATACAAATAGATATGATGATTTTCCTTTATGGAGGTTAGCCGACCTTGACACTTTGGAGGCAAATTCAAATTTCAATTTTTCAAAAATTTCCCACCTTGATTATGTCTTACAGAATTTCTTTTGAGTGAATAAGTATTTTTTCTTATCCAAATTTGGTGATCCTTAGGTCAATTTTGAACCTCTCGAGAAGAGGAATTCAATGCAAGGATTATCTTTATCAAGTAAGTTGTCCAAAGTGGAATTTGGCCCTAGTTTCCAATTTTAACACTCCCCCTCAACTAGAGAGAATTCCACCTATCAAACCATCAATCATTGTCATCGATCATTATGCCATCTTGTCACCATGGACCATCTCAACTCTAGAGTGAGTCACAAGACCTTGAATCTCATCTCTGATCTGCTCTGCTAAACATTGATGTAATAATGAAGAAGAATTGATCGAGAGTGAGTCACAAGACCTTGAATCCCGTCTCTTCTCTACTCTGTTGAACACTGATGTAATAATGAAGAAGAATTGATGGAGAGTGAGTCACAAGACCTTACCACTCTCCACCGACAAAAGTCAGTCCAGAGGTAAAACCTCAATCAGACTTGATCCCAGATCAAGTTGAAGAACACCATGCATCCTAGTCATAGGGAGTAAGGCAGTACCCAATGCGTCCATCGATAGTGCTATGGTCCCTAACTACTTTTACCAACTCATTGCCCAAATGAGAGGTACTTCCCATGTGTCCTAGACTACATAGGTAGGATGATACTGAATCAATAGTAGGGAAAAAATATATGACATCCTGCTCACAACCACAAGTAGGGAAGGACGAACCACATCCTACAATCACATCACAATCACACGTAGGGAAAGGACGAACCACCTCCTACAATCACACATCACAATCACATGTAGGGAAAGGACGAACCATAACCTAAAATCGCACATCATAAGGCCACTTTCCTGTTCCAAGAGCTGTACATCTTTTTTCTGTTTTGGGTCAATTTTCTGAACTTTCATTTCAGGCCCTTCTGAAGTTTCCATTACCTTCTCGGATGGCTGATCTGAACCTATTTGTGCCTTGTCTGACGGTTGTTCGGATGAACTTGCCAGCTCTTCTTTTTCTTGGTCTGAAAATGTCTTTATACAAATGAAAATCTCTGGTACATCTTTAATTTCTACTAGTTGACTATCTATATCGTTCAGTCCACTATCATTATACAAAATAAAAGACTCTAAATCAGTATGTACAGCATTTATAGAATGATTAGTAGGCTTATCCTTGCTAGTTATCATGAACTTCATTTTGTTTTCTCGGTACAATTTTCTCAATTGCCCAAAAACCAGGATGGTAGCATATGAGAAGTCTAACTCCAGTGTGCCTCTTAATTTAGCTCCCCAGGATTTGGATAATAACATGCCAAACCCTGGTGGTATATCAACTACCACCACAACCATTAAAACATTCTTAGCAAGGATTTGATCCAAGGATACTACCAAATCTTTGATTAGGCCAAGACAACGAACCTTATTGGAGTCAAAAGAATACAAGTCATGGTACTCATGAGTTATATCTAGACCCAACCGTTCCATGATGGCTTTTGGCATTAAATTATGAGAGGCTTCGGAGTCGAGCATGGAGTTGTGAAGAATGAATTGGTGAATTCTCAAACTGAGATAAAATGGAGGAACATCACTATCAATTATGGCTGGTCATCTTCAATGTTAACCATGTCAGACATAGGATCAACTTTGAGCATTTTAACTATATCAGACTTGTAATGGCTATTTTTGACTAGTTCAGTAAGAGGGGTTGACACTTTCAACTTTGAAATTTCAGTTTTTAAATTGAAAGAATTAGATTTATCTACCTCTCTTTGTACATTGTCTCTCCTCTCAGGCAAATCTTTTGGTATCTGATCCTTCTTTTGACTGTCATGATCTTTATTTGGATTGCTTGTAGATGGTTGTTTTGTTCTGCTTTGATCAGCTGCTGCCATCTCTTTACCTTTGCTTTGACTCCCTTGAAGATTTGATTTCTGTTGACTATCTTTCTGCTGTGATGTCCTCTTCTAAATAGGAGTGATTGGGACATCTCTATTCCTCAAAGAATATTGCTTCTGCTGAGAACTGAGCGTATTCAAATATCCTCTTTGATAATCATTGGTTTGGGTTTCCAATGCCTTGTCATTGGCCAATATGTAATCCTCACATTTAGGATCCTCCGCTTTCTCGACATACTTCTCATCTTCAGTCAAGAAAATGGGATGGTGATCTTCCTTAAAGAAGTGATTTTCCTCAACAATCGGGTCTGTTTCATCATCATATTCTCCTTGAGCATAATTCCGCTGCAAGGGTGTCCAGATTAGTTGTTGAGATGTCGATGCTTCGGAAGCTTTCTGCTCTCTTTGTTTTATCCTGTACTGAGGTTGTTGCTAATTTCTGAAGTTAGGATTTCTAACTTGAGGCTCTTGAGATCTGTCTGAATTTATCATCCAGTCGGCCATTCTCTCCATGGTCCTGATCAGTGCATTTAACTTAAGATTGGTGGAAGAAGATGGTTCTTCTTTGATGGTCACTCTCTTTTCCGGTTTCTCATGCTTCAATTGAGATTTCTTAATCATCAAGTTTGCCTCAACACTTACCACATTGTTCTTCATGTTTTCCAGAGTTGTGGGATCTCTTTCCCTCAACCAATAAGCCATCTCTGGATCAAAAGCATCCGGGTGGTGCTGAAACGCCAAATCAAGTGGAGGTTTCACGTTATCCAGAATAGAATTGTAAATCTAATTAAACCTTATGGTGAATTCCTGAACCATCTCATTAGGATTCTTGTTCAAAGTGTTGTATTATGCCAAGATATGTAATGGATTCTTCTTTTCGTGCCATCTGGCTAGAAACAAATCATTAAGCCTGGCTGAAGAATTAATAGAGCCCACTGCCAAACCACAGAACCATTTCTTCACGTCTCCTGAAAAACTTTGAGCTATCAGCCTCATTTTAGCATCATCCTCATCGATTTCCTCTAAGTCAATGAAATCAACCATCTGTTGTGTTGTGACTCCGGAGCTACCATCAAACAGAGGAAGCCTCTCGCCATAGGTCTGAGGTAAGGCTGCCAACTGACCAGGTAACACCAATGGTGCAAATCTCGCCATAACTCTCGGAGAATGGTGGATGGGAATTGCAATGGGTTGTGTTGGTTGAGATGAAGATGGAGAAGGTGAGGTGGATGCTTTTGGAGGCGTAGTAGAGGGTGTGGTGGAAGATAAAAGCTCAAGTTGATACTGAATATAAGCCTTTTCAGCAGTGATCTGTAACTGATCCACTAGGCTTTGAAGTTTGTCAAAATTTGACCAAACCTCGTGCTCGAGTTTTAAAGACTGAGAAGCGGCAAAAGGTTGGTTAAACAATAGTCAGAAAGGTATGACTCAAACTTTATTGGATCAAAAACTTCTTCAATAAGACAAGACCCAAACTTTGATCAGAATAAGGATAACTCAAATTTAATGTCGAAAGTTATATCCTCGATACTATGTAGTTTATCTGGCAAAGAAGTGATCCTTTCCAATTTTGTGGTTTCGGTCTCGGGGACAGGGACTTTAGGCTTTCTCAACAATCTCTCAGGGTCATCAATCGGAGGAGGAGGATTAGGGTCAAGGTTTGACCTGGTGTATCTTTTAGAAGCCAGTATCTTAACAGGTTCATACTTAACAGGGTCAGAGATTTAAGACTTTGAGCTGAACATAGATTATTTTCAAAGGAAAGTCTTCAATAGCGAAATCTAAAATTGGTAATGATTGACAACTTACCAATGGGAGGAAGTCTGACCAAACTTGTGATATGTACCCGTCTTTGCTTTTGAATAAGCTCTGATTGTCTTCAACCGAATCAACTGGACCAGGACGCAGAATTTGTCTCGTTATCTCCTTGAGGCCAACTTCTACAATCTTGGCACTGCAATCACTGAATCAGCCTTAGTGAAGCTTAGTCCTATCATCCAGAGGACCAAACTCCAATGTGAACTAGTTGTACACCCAGGGAAAATGAACCTTTTGTTCCCTGCAGCGGCACCAGTATGTTATCACTCATCCGCATCTCCAAGGCTGAGGAAGAGTCCAGCGGAGGTAACCACAAACCAATCTTTTGACTTGGTAGCTAGCCCTACCAAGCCGGAGAGGGCTCTCTCCAAAGGATCACAGCCGAGAGGGTTGGATAGAATAGGGTTTTAGGCTAGATGTAAAGCGCAGAGGGTTGTTTGAATTGATTTTGGTTGGGTAGTCAAAAGGATGAGTGAATTAGGTTAGAGAATGAACTAGGTCAAGGCAAAGTGAATCTGAATTGCAGACATCTGATGGAGCAAGGTAGGTAAGGTACTTTAAACTTAGTAGTATAGTGCTGAGATGGTTTAGACTAGTGAGACGCTAAAAAGAGCATGAGGGTCATGAATTCTTTTTAAACTGAAGAAATGAAACAATATATGATGATTCTCCCAACACAGAGCATACAAAGATGAATTTTGCTTATCACACCTTGAAAATCAAACATAATTAGAGTGAAATGGATCATGAAAGGAACAAAACATTCACACATATGAAACTGAAGAAGAAACAAGATCAAAATACCATGCCACAGGAATCCCACCAAAATCGCTACAACTTCATCTAGTGTATTCCATGCCAAAGTCTAAAAGAGTCCAACCTATAAAATGACTATGAAAATACATAATATAGGCCTCAAACCAACTCATCCTAGCCTCAGGGGTCGAATCCATGAGAGGAGGAGCAATTGCAAGAAAGGCTGAACTGATAGCCAGAGTATAGGGTGATCAAAATGACACATCCCTAACTTAAGCAAACTGATTCATTACAAGTCATGTAGCCCATTTGACTAATGTATTTACCCTAGATAACAGTAAAAAACATAATAATTACATCATCTTTATCAATTACATCAGTAAAACATCAATTTCCCATAGGTGAAAGTCAATTTGGAGAGAAACAGTGAAAATTGGAGAAGACTGTCAAATGTGCCCTCCCTTTGTCAAGCGCGCCCTCACAGTGTCAAACGCGCCCTCCGACTTCAGGGCTGCTTTGGGGTGCCTTCCCAATGTCCAAATTTGCTCCAAGATAGCTCGTTGGAAAGCCCTTCGAGTCTACTTTCCAGATATGCCTTTAGTTTTCAATTTGGAGCTCCTCTACCCTGTCAAAATGTCAATCTCCTAAGACTGGTAAACGGGCAGCGCCCAGGCCAAAAAAAGAGCAAAAAGGTGGTTTTTTGGTGGTTTTTAATCCTTTTGGCTGACCAGTTTTCCTCCAAATGCCTAGGGTGCATGTCCTCATCACTCTGAATCCAAAAAAGCTGGCCTTTTGTCCATCAGATGCCTCAAAAAAGGGCGCAGCAACCTAGGTGTTGCGCGTTTGACATGTTGACCGTGTTGAAAATGCTTTAAAAAACATAGTAAATCATAACTAGCAAAATTTGTTGAAAAACTGTCAAAATTGGTGGGCTGATGGCTGATCATATGTTTGAGGCATGGAGTGATGCCTCGGCAAGAATATCTAGCCTTCTTTTCTCCTCTTGCTTGGTCAAGGCTTCAATTTTTACATGAGCTCTTTTGAGCTTGGCTCTTGCAATTTTGTTTCTCATGACATTGTACTTAACCATCTTTCTCTGAATATCAATATCCCTTTTGGCCTTGTCTAAGAGGCCCTCCAGATGGGTGTTCACCCTCTTGAGCCAATGTTCCCAGTTCTCATTCACCATTTTGGCAAATTACTCATTTAGGGTGAGCTCATTGGCTAGTTCTGCCTCCTTTTGCTTTTCTAGCTCCAAAGCTCTCTTTAGGCCTCTATTCCTTGGCCTTCTTGGCACCTATTCATCAAGATTTTCACCATATTGTCCATATGCCTCATCAAGTAAGGCCTTAGCCTTTTCAGCCTCTCTCTTTGCTTTGATGAGCTCAATCTCCATGAGCTCATTTTTTACCTCAAATTTCCTATTCTCCTGCTCATAGTATGAGATAATGTATTTGGCCCTTTGCAAGTTGACCTGGAGCTCTCCTATGAGTGCATTCTTCTCCTTGATGACAATAGTTGTGTTCTCACTGTCATCATATTGATTTGGGTCAACTACCTAAAAATCATTCTCTGTCTCATGGAGGTCTTCCTCCTATTGCTTGATCTCTGCCTCTATAACCTTTCCCTTACCCTTTTGTACCTGCTTTGCCGATGAAGAAGGCAAGGCCCCTCCCACAATATGTGGTGCAAACACTTGCCTATGCCCTCTCTGATAGGTATGTGTCAAGGTACCTAGACCAACCCCTTTAGGCTTGCTGCTCTCACCATGCTTAATGTGTCCTTGGTCACTGCCTTCATCTCTGCCAGGCGAAAGAATAGGCTCATGAGATGGTGATGATCAAGGTGATGGTGTGGCTGACTCATCAGATGAAGATGGACGATGTATGGGTTGAGGTGGAGGAATGGAGGTGGATGGATGAGAAGATGAAGGTGCTTCTCCGCCATGTTGAATATGTGGGATTGTGAAAATCTCACTAGATATGAAAGTGTCCCATGCAATGTTAAGCTAATCAAGGTGGTGTAGGAATATCATCTTGATGAGGGAGTGGTGAAAGATGCTTTGCATTTGATGATCATAATCTTTCCTTTGAGCAATGAATGACATCTTGTCAATGTCCCAATAAAGATAGTAGGGCAAATTGAGCATTTTGACTCTTGTAAAATGCATGAGTAGCCGAATATGATAGGAATAGAGCCTGGAAAACCTACCCTCACATGTGAAGTACTTCATGATGATTTTCATCATGGGAATATATCTGTCTAAAAGGTAAGAGAAAGGAAAAATCCTCTTACTCTCATTCTTATATATTGGTTTAAGATATGGCTCATAATAAAAATGATCCAATTCTCCTTGTTTAAACCATTTTTCCCCAACATTTGGGATCCCAGAGGCTTCTGATATGATAGCAGGAGATATAGTGAAGGTGACACCAGCAAGGGTTACCTCGCTGTCATGGAGGTTGGTGATGAATAATCTGGTCAACACAGGATGATGTTGGATCCTTTCCACTTTCTCACAAAACTCAAAACAACCCATATGTTTAAAGCTTGTCACAGCGATGGGAGATGCCATGAGTTCTCCGGTGTTGGTTGGCTCATGTCTAATAATTCTCCCTCCTTTCTTAGATAGCATCCTCTCCTGTCTTTCTTCCTCACTCTGACCTTTGTTCTCTTCTTCAGCCATGGGTTATTGGAGTCAAACCCTAGGGAAATGATGAAATGGAATGTAGGTGTTGGGTGTATGGAAGGATGTGAGGAAATTGAGGATATGGAAATGGGGAGGTGACAGGGGTAGTTATGAAATATAGAAATGGTAGTGGGACGCTAGGAAATGAGTTTTGAAAGTGGAATTAGGTTACTAGGGTTTTAAACTTATTATGACTCCAAAACAGAATGAAACACCATAACAAACAATTGTGAAGGAGAAGAACAATGTAATTTTAACCTACGTGCTTGTTGGAGCACCTTGGTGGCAAATTTTGGTGTTTAGAGCAATGTAGTGTGTTTTGGGCAATTTTTGGTTGTTCTTGGGCAAAGGCGTAGCACAATGGTCAAACGCGCCCTCTCCTTACAGGTGCGCAACACCCTTAGAAAATACACTGGGTTTCCTAGAAAATGCATAGCACCAGGTCTAAACACGCCCTCCAGTTTCTAAACACGACATCTTCTTTCAAAATGCGCCCTCTGCCCCTGTTTTTCCCAATTTCGCCTAAAATTCGAAAATTCTCTTTTGTTGAGGAGGTTTTGAAAGTGTAGGAGTGCAAATGAATGTTGGATAGATTTCTTTGAGGGCTTTTATACTTGAATGGGTTTTGATTTGTGATTTGAAAACCCATTTTCTAATGTTTCATGTCACTTTTCAAATTTTCACACTAATACTCTTTGACTTTCTGACCTTGTTTCCTTTGACAGGTGGATGATGCTTTGGCAATCTTCATTTTGACCTTTGTTTGGATGTTATTGGCAATGGAATTGAGTAGACAGCTAAAATGGTGACTTATTACATATAATAGACATAAAATTACATAAATGAAATAAAAATTATTACATCTGTTTTGAAGTAAAAATTTACAAACTGGGATAAATTCCTTTCTTGAAATCAAATTTGGGACTTGAGTAACCATGGTTACATACTTGTAAACCCTTATTTAACTGAAAAAGGGATATTATTTGCTTCACTCTCATACTTTGATGACCTTATGCAGTGAAATGGTGATTTATTGGACCTTGGGAAAAAGAAACCTAGGTGACCTAATGGAACCTTGAATGACTGAACTTCAGGTGGACTTGATTGATACAAAACATGATGAAATGAGCCTTTATAGTCAATGGATGCTCAGCAAGACACATGAAGGTGGGTCAGGAAATACAAATTTTTGAGAGGGGAGTGTGATTTTTTATTTTGGGCTACCATCAGTGAGTAGATTTTTGCATGATGACCTAGGTGGAATGATAAAAATTTCAAATGGGAAACTAATATGATATAAAATAGGAATTTTGATCACTGATGGCAATATGCAAATACTGACTCTAACACATTCTTTCTTCATAACATGAAGACAAGAATGATGTGTCTATCTCTCCCTTTCAACTAGGGAGGATCTACACATTCCTATAAAAGGAATATTCCCAAGCTCCCTTTTAAAAAGGGACTTTCCCAAGCTCCCTTTTAAAAAGGGACTTTCCCAAGCTCCCTCTTAACTAGGGACTTGTTTCCAACAACAACTATCTACTCTTTGGTGGAGATCGTGGTACTTTCAGATGCTTAATTCATATTCTTCATCATGGAGCCTTCTTCATCATCACTTTATCATAGGGCATCGGCCATCTTCTCCATCACTTTCCCAACGAACCATAGTGTCGAACCAATAGTCATGTCATCCTTCTCTTCACCGGAAAGTGATCTTTTAGTCAACATCCGGCTTTTCATCATACAGCTACCTCTTCCAAGTCATGTTTCTTCCAGGATCTTCCATCCAATCACATGAGTATTAGTTGTAGTTGACTTCTACAACCTTCTTTCAGTAGCCTTGTAACAACCCAACCAGATGTTTTCAAAAATCAAAATGAACATCAAATAAAAATCACCTTTTTAATGATGGCCTTTCTTCATGACATCAACTTCTAGAAACATCAACATCATGTACATGTATGAATCCATCTCCAAGACATTCGTTACCAAGGTTCTCTTTTTCCAACATACCTATCAAGGTCTTCATACCTTCTTCATGGAGATGTCATAGCTAATCCTTCTTGTTATCAGATGTTGATCACTTATCTTACATGACTATAGTTGCATCTTTCATGAACTCTTCTTCCTTTCTTCACATATTGCTTCCCCATGAACTTCTATACATAGTTCATTCATTATAGGAACCATAACTGTCAACCACCTCATCTTCCATATGAGGTCATATTATGTTGATTTCATCTTATCAATATGTAGAAGAGTTCAAAACACATTGTCTACATGCCTTCATGCATCATTCAAATGGAAGAGATCATTCTTCTTCGATCCTGCTCATGAGATAGAGCATTCAACCATGCTATCAGCAATTATATGATAACATGACTTTATCTATTAACTATATACATATATTTTCCTTCTTTTGGTCATCTAGACTTCCTACTAGCAGCTTCATTTTCTTGCTTGAAGATGAAAGTACTTCAACCAACTCAACATGTTGCACTCCTTTGTTATCATACGATCATTCTTCTAAACAATGGATCCCATAGAAGGTGGAATGTAGACAATCAATGAAACACGTGTTTCTTCCAAGTAGAGGTGAACCCTCTTATAAAGATTCTAGTGGAGGATCTCAATGATCCTCATTCTGCAAATGCCTCCCTCTTATAAAGATTCTAGTAGAGGATCTCAATGATCCTCATTCTAAAAATGCCTCCTTTCTAATAATGATGATGTATGATGACCTTTCTTTATCTTTTATCTTGCTAGATGACTTTCCCCCAACCATATATACTTCTACTTGGTTGTCCTTATATGCTTCCAATGGAGATGCCATTTCTATCATGATGACTGTTATAACCATCTAGACTTTCTACTTTAGCGGTCCTTTCATGCTTCTATGATGATGTCATCTTTATCTTGTTATAATGCATCATATCATACTTGTGATGTTTTCTATTCTTTTCTATTACTAAAAAGAACTAGGTAAAGGAGATTATCTCAATCATAGTAGAGATATTTCACTTCCTCCTCCTTTGATTTCTTCTTTTATGTTAATTCCACTTCTTTGGTAACATGGGCTTCATTTCTTTTCTTTCTCTTCTTGTTGTCCTTCTTGACTTTAGGACAATTCCTTTTAATGTGCCCATATTCATTACACTCAACGTTGTATCTTTGACATATCAATCTTCTTCTTTTTCCGAGGATCAAACTTTCTAAACTTTCCTTTTCTCCTAGCCGTGGCAGCATTTGTTTGAACTTGCTCATTTGATCCAACATCGCTTTTTGTTTTTAACCTAGTTTCTTCTATCTTACATAATGACCAAATTTCACTGAATGGAGTGGCTTCCTTCTTTCCATATATACCTGATACAAAGTTGCCTCATTCATCAAGTAGTTTATTGAGCACCTTTATCGGACATTATTTCTCCTAATTCTTGTAGTTGATTCTTATTTGAGATACCCTTATAAGGTATGAGGCTAACCCTTTTTTCTTTGATACCTTCATCTTGTATAGTTCAGTTCTTAGTGATATAGCTTCTCCTGCAATGCTTACAAAAAACAATTCTACTAACTTTTCGTAGATATCTTTCGATTTCTCCAAATTTTCTACATAAGGGATGAGGGTATCCTTGATTGATTCTATGAGGATTCTTTGAGCCCTTATTTCCCCTTTCATATACTTTGATACTGCTTGAGTTTGCTCTTGAGATGGTTTGGAGATTGAACCCTTAACATATTTAATAACTTCATTTTCTATGAGTATGAGGATCAAATCCATCCTCTTTTTCCATGCAAGGAAATTTGATGATTCAACCAGTTTGTTGCTCTCCTTGCAGAATGAAGTCATGTTGATAGTAGATTCAGACATAAATATAAAAATACTTACTTGTCAAGGCTCCTAGATGATGATATCTTCAAATTGATGCCTTCTTGATGATGATGACAATTGAAGATGCCTTCTTGAAGATGATTGCTTCCTTGATGACATCTTCCTTCTTTAAATATGACAATGCTTCTTCTCTAGATGATATGCTTAAGATGTGATCCTTTCTTCAAAGAGCGGGAGATAACCTTGATTTCTTCGATGATGATGACAATGCTTCTTCTTGATTTCTTTGAATGTAGAAATGTAGAATATGGAGACTTCAAAATGCTTCAAAAGTGTAGTCCTTTCTTTGAGTGGAGGTAGGGTCCTTGAGGTCTTCTTCTCCTTGTGATGATGTGATCCTTGAGATGAGTACTCCTCCTTGGTGCTTCTTAGTCCTCCTTAATGATTTCCTTGTGCTAAACCCTTATGTATCCTTCTTCAATGATGTGATCTTCAAACTGCCTCTTCTTCTTGAGGTAGTCACCTTAGCTTTGATTCCATGTTGAGAAATCTGGGGGGCAACTAGATTAAGTGATTTCTTACTTTGGTAACTGCTTGTGATGTATTTTTACTTAACTTGATTAGCTTCTTCTTTTACTTGATTATAATTCTTATCATCAAGCAGCTACCAATCTATGAAGATCCAATAGACAAGAAAACACAAAATGTAGGTTGCAAGCCAGGGCCAAAACCTCTCCTCCTGCGAGGAAAATGTTGAATTTCTAAGTTTAACACATCAGAAATTCTTCCTGCATTATCTGGTTTATTTCACCTACTTGTTTATTCCTTAACAAGTTATTTAACCATATAAATATTGAAAATAAACACAAAGGCCGTCTCAACTCATTTACAGATCATCAATTGAAATAACAAACAAACACACAAGGGACACCGTTATTTTTGGACAACTGTCCCCCGGAAAAATCCAACTTGGGAAAACCGATACAGTAGTTCTAAGGTTTTTATTATTAATCAACTTTCTTGAGTACAACTAGGGTGCCAAACTAGCTCACCAAACAGAGATTTCTATCTGGCAGTAATACCTCTCTTCGGAAGTAGATATTCAATAAGTCTGCTCCACGAAAATCCTTCCAATGCTTCTTTGAGGCTCTACGTCAGCCCTCCTAGCCTCTGCGTAGCTTTGGAACCCTCTGCGTCAGCCCTCTTCTCCTCTGTGCTAGCACTCTGGCCTTCTGTGTCACCCACGCAGACCCTGCCAGCCTCTATGCAGTCCCTTTGGCCCTCTACATGCCTCCTACTAGCTCTGTGTAGCCTCCTCAATCACTGTGACGGCCCTCTGCACTATCTCTGCCTCTCTGCTATGCACTCACTGCCCCTTGTTGCAACTCAGATCATTTGTTCGAATTTTATCAGCAAACCCTGCTCTAAAAAATCGAACTGACTGATCAATCTTGGTGTATCTCCAACTGACCCTCAAGCCTCCTCTTATACTTTTTTTGTTGAGTCTTCAATGACCGAGATTAAATCTATAATCAATGGCTAAGATTAGATTTGGCTTGATCCATGTCATTTAGAACATTCTCACCCAGTTTTATATTAATACCCATTAATATTTTAATTTTCCTAAGTCTAAACTTAGGAACTCCATTAAAAATATTAATTATTTTAAAATCTCTCTAACCGGGTGGATTTTCCCCAAACCATTTATGGGTCTTGGAGATCTCGTGTGCTTTAGCCTCTCCACCAATTTTCATGGCTAGAGCACATCCAATGCTACCCCAAATCAACACTCCCTCTTAGCGAGGAATGTGGTCTAGTAATACTCCACCACTGAACATCACCCTGATCATCTGGCACCGATACCTGTGTTGATGCTTGGCCTGCTGCGCAACATCCACTACACTGTTTTCGATGGCTCTACCTCTACGACTGCTACATCTGTACTGCAGCTCCCTCTACATCCGTGCTACTAATTGTCCTTCCTCCCAACACTGCATCTACACTGCAGCTCTCTCTCATCATGTTGCATCATACTGCCCATAGCACTTCCACTACTAATTGTTGCACTACAACTCAGTCACTAAGAAGTAAGTAACTGATCTACCTAACTACTGACATCCTTGTCATGCTAGAAGCCCCCTGATGCTGAAGCTACCTCTGCTACTATCATTTGCTCCCTTCGCTGCCTCTGCGCTACTGCAACAACTTTGTGCCTCTTGCACTACTGCAACCTCCTCTATGCCTTTCTGCATTGTTGCAACCACCTCTGTGCTTCTCGCACTGTTGCAACCCTCACCACGCTACCAGTGACCACTGCACTATAGCACTACCTTGTCGCTCCATCTATATCTTGCTTCTACCGACATTCATCATCTTGATACTGTCTCTCGGGGCTCCCGTAGCCGGATATGATCCAAGAGTTTGGGTACCTCAAGGATCCTGCCCCTCATCTTCTGTAGTCTTCCTGACTACAGCTCGATGTCACCCCACCTCTTCTCTAGAGGTGCATGAGCACTCATGGCACAATCGTCATCCGTCTCAACTTCTTTCTCCGCCTTAGCCAGAGCTGCCTTGGAGTCAAAAGCCTCTCCCTTATTCTTCTTCCTGGGACACTGGGTTGCATAATGACCCAACTCCCCACAATGGAAGCACTTTACCTTGGAGATGTCCTTCTTCCTCTTCCCCTGTTGTCCTGCAAATGCCAGAGCCGCATCCTCCTCTTTCTTGATTTGGCCTCCTTTGCTGCTACTCCCCACCTTGGTCACTGTCTGATCTCTTCTTGGCGAAGAGTTGCCCGCATCTCTTCCCATCCTACAAGAGTCGCTCTGCCCAAAATGCTTTGGACAAATGTCTCCCAATCCTTGGAGACTGACTGCATTCAGGGCAGTCCTCACCATGAACTCCTGATCCAGCATGGCCCCTATGGAAGTAAGTTGGTCCCAAATCTCTTGCAACCTGTTGAGGTATAGATCTATCTACTCCCCCTTCTGCATCTGATACGACCACAATTGATTCTCCAGTAGCATCTTCCATTGCACAAAAGTGCCTTGATACAATGTCATCAAGGTATCCCACATCTCCTTTGTCGTGTTCTTCTCGGCAATATATTGTACTACATGATCCTTGACCCCATCAAGGATTATGCACTTTGCCTTGGCCATTGCATCCTCATACCTTTCATTATTAGCTAGTTTGACTGGGATAGCCATGGTTCTCAAGGCAAAGCCCTTGATGCAATGTCGATCCAGAACAAACAAGATCCTGGCCTTCTCGATGACAAAGTTGGAGGCCCCGTCCAACCTGTCCTAATCCCTCAGTCCATTCATTGCCATCTTCGCTCCTCTCCTGGACTCCCTCTAAGTCTCGACTTCCCTCCTGGAAGTTCTCTCCTAGACTCTCTCTGAGTCTCAATTTCCCTCCTGGAAATCCTCCTGCCAACTATCGAACTGCTCCTCTCCGATCCTCTTTGCACCTGCAAAACGGATCTGGATTTCTTAGCTAGAAATCCCTCAAGGCAGCGGCTCCCTATACCTTGATTCTATCCCGTCAAGTATTGTTCTACTTTGACAGCAACAGCACCCCACCAGCTTCCCAATCCACAATCTACCCACAGCTCCCTAGGCCCCAGCCGCTGAAGAAACTGAGCCTCTTAGCTCTGCGCTATCCCGGCAAGGTTGAATCGCACCTCTGGCCAACTGCATCAAGCCTACCTCACTCAGTAGGATGACATGGCTCTTCGTGAGCCTCTTTTGCCTCTCTCTGCCTCTGCGCTAACCCTCTCTCTGGCTCGAAATGATGACGCAAGCCCTCTATGTCACTCCTTCACTGCTGCCTTCTGCTTAGGAACAACTCAATGTCTCGGGACAGTTGTTTCTACTACAAATTTTCTGATTTCGCTGGTGCCTTCAACTCTCCTGTGATCTGCAACGCATTGATACAATGTTGAAATTTCTAAGTCTATCACCTCTGAAATTCTTCCTGCATTATCTGGTTTATTTCACCTACTTATTTATTCCTTAACAAGTTATTTAACCATATAAATACTGAAAATAAACACAAATGCAGTCTCAACTCATCTATAGATCATCAACTGAAATAACAGACAAACACACAAGGGACATCGTTATTTTTGGACAATCATCCCCAAAAAAACCCAACTTGGGAAAACCGGTGCAGCAGTTCTAAGGGTTTTATTATTAAGCAGTTTTCTTGAGTACAACTAGGGTGCCAAACTGGCTCACCCAACAGACATTTCTATCTGGCAGTAATACCTCTCTTCGGAAGCAGATATTCAGCAAGTCTGCTCCACGAAAATCCTTCCAACACTTCTTTGAGGCTCTGCGTCAACCCTCCTGGCCTCTGCGTAGCTCTGGAACCCCCTGCATCAGCGCTCTGCTCCTCTGCACTAGCTCTCTGGCCTTCTGCATCACCCACCCAGACCCTGCTAGCCTCTGCGCAGTCTCTCTGGCCCTGTGTGTGGCTCCTACTAGCTCTGCGTAGCCTCCTCGATCACTACGTGGCCCTCCGGCACTATCTCTGCCTCTCTGTTATGCACTCACTGCCCCTCGTTGCAACTTAGATCACTAGTTCGAATTTTCTCAGCAAACCCCGCTCCAGAAAATCGAAATCACTGATCAATCTTGGTGTATCTCCAACTGACCCTCAAGCCTCCTCTTATACTTTTTCTGTTGAGTCTTTACCAGTCGAGATTAAATATCTAATCAACGGCTAATATTAGATTTGGCTTGATCCATGTCATTTGGAACATTCTCACCCAATTTTATATTAATACCCATTAATATTTTAATTGTCCTAAATCTAAACTTAGGAACTCCATTAAAAATATTAATTATTTTAATATCTCTCTAACGGGTGGAATTTCCCCAAACCATTTCTGGGTCTTGGAGATCTCATGTGCTTTAGCCTCTCCACCCATTTTCATGGCTAGAACACATATGATGCTACCCCAAATCAACAGAAAACCCACAAAAATTTTTCTCTTCTTATAGAATGTTCAGATGACAAATTCCAAGAACTAAGACCCTTGTCAGAGACCCTTCCAAGAACAAGTCAATCATTCCTCCTTGATGAGCTTTCCTTCTAGTAACTTCTCTAATAGCTTCAGCTCTAGCAATTTATCTAGGAACTTCGACCCCAACAGTTTCTTCTGCAACTTTGACCCCAACAGTGTCTTCTACAACTTTGACTATCGCAGAAACCCTAGCTCTTGCATGTGTCGCGATTTCTTCTTTCTCCTTTGCTTGGAGAGAACTTTTCTTCCTCAATAATGCGGCCTCCAAAATAAGTTTTCTTGACACCAAATGTGACTTCTTGATGGCCCCACAATTCGGTCTTCCTGCAGTAGATAGGTGCCCTAATTTACTTTGCATGTTTTTAGCCCAAAACAAGCTTTAAAAATTCGGTGTCTTCTTTCTTTTTATCTCCTCCTTTGCTCTCCTTTTTAATCTTTTTACTTGTCTTTGGTCGAACTTGATTTGTGCTTCTCAAAATGTTAAAATTGGCAACTAGGGCCAAACTCCATGTGGGTCATCTTAGTTATGGCCGCTGATTTTTTATTGGATCCCTCTCATCGAGAGGTGTACGATTGATCTAAAGATCATTCGATTGCGATAAGTATTTATGAAGTTATGAATTTATTTATGTTATGGACAAATTGTTAAGTCGGCCAGCATCTTATGTAGGCTCAGATGCCCAACCGACGTGTCTATTTACCTCTATGTTTTTAGTATAAATAAAAGAGGATTTGAAGTCATTAGAGACAAATTCTTGAAGTGATCTCCTCCTCTCCACGTCTTGGGTTTTTGGAGAAGGAGAGACACCAAAAAGAATACGTTGGCCTAGCTGCAGATGATGCCCTAACCTTATCTGTTGTAAATGAAGACATACGCAAGTCATGAAGGTCCCTACACGCAGTAAATGGAAAAGCCTTGAACACAATCAAGTGATGCTACGCTGACCTGTAGCCTTATCGCAAGCCCTAATACACCTAAACGCAGGTACTAATGCACTATCCAAATAGCTCTAAATGCAGTCATAAGGGATAGCCGTAGTAATATGAAGGTCAACTGCATTCAAGCATGAAAGAAGCCGCAGCCATAAGAATGACAAGAAAATCTGGCCGCAGTCAAAAAAAGAGACCTATCGCTGCCAAGGTGTGAAGGTTTACGCAGCCCTAAACTACAGCCACATGAAGCCCTAAATGTTGTAGAGGAGAAGACTTTATATGCTGTCATAAATAGGTCCTAATCACTGTACAGAAGAGCCCGAAATCTAAGACGCTGACTTGACAAGGGTTCTGGTTGCAGCGTAATGTTGTCATGGTGAGGACTATGGAAATGAATAGCACAGTCTCCTAGCCGCAGCATTTACCATTGCCTTATACCGCAATACATAAGGATATATACGCAGCAACAAGGATAGGATCCAGCTGCTGTCATAATATCGGATTGCTGTAGGCGACAGCATGAAAATAGAAGGATAGTTTAAGAAGGGTCTGCCGGAAGGAATATGCTTATGGTTTTATAATGAAGCAACTAAAGGATAGTGTAGCAACACGATGATAAATGAGATCATGGGCAGCTCAGTGATGTATGAGATCATGGGCAGCATGATGTATGGGCAACATGATGAAGATCATGGACAGCATGATGTATGGGCTACATGATGTAGATCATGAATAGCATGATGTATGGGCAGCTCAATGATGTATGAGATCATGAGCAGCATGATGATGCATGATGCAGCATGATGGTACTACACAGTAAGGTGCAGCAAATGGACGAAATGCAGCACTATGATGGGTGAAGAAGTCACCTTGGAGAATCAGTTGAAGCAATATGTCTTCAATTGATCTCTGCCAATATCAAAAGTCAAAGTGTTGACTTCTATTGTAAATGTACTATCTCTCTCTCTCTCTTTCTCTGCTGAACTTTGAAGAACATAAAAGAAGAATTGACCAACGGTGTCCCCACATTGGGGTTTGTCCCTGGCTAGCGCCACATCTTGTGTCCTCTTGTCTTGGCTTGGCTTCTGCGATTTATATTTATGTTCTATCTGCAGTTTACTTTATGCTGATGTGATTGCTAATCTGGAAAAGAAATTTAAATAAATTGCTCTAGCATAGAACATACCAGTGTTCCACGGGGACTCGCACCCCCCCCCTAGGGGTCTAGTTTCCTAGCTCCCCCGTGCTCCGGGAACTTGGGGATGAGTAGGGGACATTTCCCCACGCTCCCAAAAAAATGGCCTTGCTTATAGTTTATGATTTAATAGACCTAAAGTGGTACAAAGCTACTCATGTTCTGTATGGGGATAACGTCTTGTGCTGTGTTTTGGTTTCAACAAGCGTTATTTTAGAGGGTCAGTATCATGGAAATTTGTTGGACCATATAGCACGTACATGAATTTTCCCTTTTAAAACTTCTCCTTTTTTTCTCAAGTGATGGCTGGATTACAGTGGGAGATAACTGGAGTGACAGGCAAAGAATATGAGACATTCAGTTTGTGTTTTTAATTTGCATGACATTTGACATACAAACTATGGAAGCAGCACCTATGTCATGTGGGAAATAATTGGGTGGACTATAGACTAACATGCATTTACTGCAAGCACGGCAAAATACTATGGGCAGCAAGAAATCTCAGGAACTGTCGTTATATATGAATTTATACAGTTACAAAATTTACACAGAGCACAGTTGCTCAGCTTGAATTCTTAGGTCTGAAAATTATTTTCACCCCTGAAATACACTGCTAGTTTGAAGTTTGAACTGCATGGCATTGCTCTAATAAGGTAGACAAATTATCCATGCCATCGTTGGTCACCCAAGTTGGTTCGCAAATGGTCATCCTGCAGTCAATGTCATTTGATAGTAAACTGTCAGAAACTCTTTCATGTGATCTTCTCATCTCTCCTGGAACTAAAACTCTTCTTTCAGCGTATGG
>APFE031662560.1:106821-154541 GCA_000404065.3 Pinus taeda | reverse complement strand
AATTAGAATTTTAAATTTATTATTTTATATGATATTATAAATTTGGATAATGTCAAATGATATTCATATCAATGATTATGCTTTGCAGCTTTTCAATTCAAACCAAATTGTCATAGTGGACTCAATTAATAAATTATATTTTATATTTATAAATTTTTAAGACCCTGACACTCCCCCACGTTTCCTAAAAAATGGTAGGGAGCTTTTGCATAGGCCGCTCCCGCGCCCCCTCGCTCCCTCGTCCCGGAACCTTAGTGGAACATTGGAACATACCTAAACATAACATGGGATCAGAGCTGAGGTGAAGACAATGCCCAAGCAAGAGTGAAAGAGCAATCACCAAAGACAGTTGGGACAAGATAAAAGGATCAATGGGTTCCACATCCCTCTTCAAATTCACCCTGGGAGAAGTCGAAGCAGAGAATATTATCAGAAAGGCATAGTGGAAGGTTCTGATGGCCTACGTAAAGATCACTTCATTGGGAAGTTCGAATCTAAGGGTGGAAGGAAAGACAGATTCCTTGGTTACAATAAGTTCGGCCATTATGCGAAGTAGTGTCTGAATGGTAGAGACACTTCTCTTGATGAATATAAACAAATCATTCCAGGGTCAAGGGAATGATAGGTAATACAGTTCATCAAGGAGAAATGGTCGACTCTTCAAAGAAAGCAAGGAACCCTACGCACTTCATCGAATAGATAATCGTGGGATTATACTTGGAGTTGATACCACCTATCCCGAAAAGGGTGCATGGAATGTTACCCCTCAATTGAATGAGGGTAACTCGATTCATCTACAGAATCTCTTTAATGTACCTGATTGCAAGAAGAACCCGGTGTCCATGTCAACGATGGAAGTCAAAGGTTACAGGGTGGCACTCATCGATGGAAAAGTACGTGCTTGAAAATAGATTTTTCAAATACGTTTGAGTTCAGGGTTGTATCAAGTTGCAGGAAGTCCACTGGGAACTATGTCCATTGACACAACTCCGGAAGTCTGTGAGTCAGATGGTGACAGAGATGCCTAAAGAGCATGAAGGTACATGTCTGAGATGTATCGAAGGAAAATCTTATAAGGGGACCATTCCCCTCATGCCACAGGTCCACGGGTTTGGAACAACCCGAGGAGTTTGAGATTCATGATCAAGAATCTCATGTATGCAAGTGGTAGAAAGCCCTCTATGGCTTGAAGCAAATCACCCCGGGCATAGTATGAGAGGATCAACAGCTGTCTGATGAAGTTGAGATTCACTAGGAGTGAAATCGATCCAAACCATTACTCGAAGGTTGTGGATGATAGACCTCTCATACCGACACCTATGTCTAACAGGTGCAGACCCTCTCATTTGTAGAAGACAGAGGGAGTTGGATTCCGAATGTGGAAAGATAAACTGCAAGCCTGTGACTACCTCAAGGATCATAAATTTTAGAGGTTATATGGTAGTGATGTCCGACCAGATTCGGGAAATGCCTCTGAGTTTCATAAACTCATTCGCATTGATGTTCTTAGTGAACCTCCATCCAGACATATGTGTTGCAGTTAGCATGGTGAGCTCATTATTGGTTGAGCTTCACCGGATTGGTGCCTAGAATCTTTTGAAATATCTTCAAGGCACAATCTCTCATGTATTGAGATACACTGCCTGGAATATTTCAAATGCTGAGTCGGCAGGCAGTGTGAAGGATCACTAGAGCACTTCTCAGTGCTGGTTCTCCTTAGGATCTGCTTCGATATCCTAGATGAGTAGGAAGCAGAAGTCAGTGGCTTTGAGCACCGTCGAGGCAGAGTCTATTGTTGCTAGCATGGCTACCTGAGAGGCAATCTGGTTACGAAAGCTCTTCAGTGAGCTATTTGGCTACCTCTATGTAGCAGGATGATTAGTTCTCCTATGAGGTCTGGATGATGTGTTCTCCATGACGAATATGTAGCAGGATGATTAGTTCTCCTGTGAGGTCTGGACGATGTGTTCTCCATGACGATTATGTAGCAGGATGATTAGCTCTCCTGTGAGGCCTGGATGATCTGTTCTCCATGGCGATTGTGTAGCAAGATGATTAGTTCTCCTGTGAGGACAGGATTGATTAAGTTCTCCTGTCGAGGCATCCTACCATGCAATCTGGGACTCATGGGAAGTACCTCTCATCTGATCAATGAGCAAGGAAATGAGGATAGGGACCATAGTAGTATCGATGGACGCATCAATGTATCTACTGTACTCCCTATGCTAGGACGACCTTCATTGATCTGGGATCAATGATATTGGTCTAGGACCAGTTGTAGGAGTTGTACCTACTATGACGCTGACTTCGAGTCGGTTGAGACTGGTCTGGGACCAGTTGTAGGAGTTGTACCTACTATGACGCTGACTTCGGGTCGGTTGAGACTGGTCTGGGACCAGTGGTACATACTCTGAGACTGACTTCAGGTGAGTATAAGATTGGTCTGGGACCAATGAGAGTGGTACATACTATGACGCTAACTTCGGGTTGGTTGAGACTAGTCTGGGACCAGTGGTACACACTCTGAAACTGATGATACTGGTCTAGGACCAGTGGTAGGAGTGGTACCCACTATGACGCTGACTTTGGGTCAGTTGAGACTGGTCTAGGACCAGTGGTATGCACTCTGAGACTGACTTCAGGTCAGTGGAGAATGGTATGAGACATTCTCGATCAATTCTTCTCTTCATGGTTTAGCAGAGCTAAGCAGAGCCAGCAGAGCTAAGCAGAGCAGAGCAGAGCCAGCGGAGCTGAGCAAAGCCAGCAGAGCTGAGCAGAGCCAACAAAGCTGAGCAAAGCAGAGTTGAGCAGAGCAGTGCAAGGCACTGATGGCAAAGACAATACAGTTGGACATATGGATCAGCAGATGGAGTTCTCCCAAGTTGAGAGGGGGTGTTAAAATTGGCAGCTAGGGCCAAACTCCATGTGGGTCATCTTATTTATGTTAGTTGATATTTTTATTGGATCCCTCTCATCGAGAGGTGTAGGATTGATCTAAATATTATCCAATTCTGATAAGTATTTATGAAGTTATGAATTTATTTATGTTATGGACAAATTGTTAAGTCGGCCAGCATCTTATGTAGGCTCAGAAGCCCAACCAACGTGTCTATTCAACCTCTATGTTTTTAGTATAAATAAGAGAGGATTTGAAGTCATTGGAGACACATTCTTGAAGTGATCTCCTCATCTCCACGTCTTGGGTTTTTGGAGAAGGAGAGACACCAAAAAGAATACACTGGCCTAGCTACAAATGATGCCCTAACCTTATCCGCTATAAATGAAGACACACGCAGGTCATGAAGGTCCCTACACACAGTAAATGGATAGCCCTGCACACAAACAAGTGATGCCCTAATACACTAACCTGTAGCCTTATACGCAGAGCCTAATACACCTAAACACAGGTACTAATGCGTTGTCCAAACAGCTCTAAATGCAGTCATAAGGGATAGCCGCAATAATATGAAGGATAGTCGCAATATTATGAAGGTCAACCGCATTCAAGCATGAAAGAAGCCGCAGTCATAATAATGACAAGAATATCTGGCCACAGTAAAAAAAAGAGACCAGTAGCTGCCAAGGTGTGAAGGTTTACGTAGCCCTAAACTACAGCCACGTGAAGCCCTAAATGTTGTAGAGGAGAAGACTTTATAATCTGTCATAAATAGGTCCTAATCACTGCACAGAAGAGCCCTAAATCTAAGACACTATCATGACAAGGGTTTTGGTTGCAACCTAACATTGTCATGGTGAGGACTATGGAAATGAATAGCACAATCTCCTACCCGCAGCATTTACCATTGCCTTATACCGCAATACATAAGGATATATACACAGCAACAAGGATAGGATCCAGCTGCTGTCATAATATCGGATTGTTGTAGGTGACAGCATGAAAATAGAAGGATAGTTTAAGAAGGGTCTGTTGGAAGGAATATGCATATGGTTGTATAATGAAGCAACTGAAGGATAGTGTAGCAGCATGATGATAAATGAGATCATGGGCAGCTCAGTGATAAATGAGATCATGGACAGCTCAGTGATGTATGAGATCATGGGCAGCATGATGTATGGGCAACATGATGAAGATCATGGGCAGCATGATGTATGGGCTACATGATGTAGATCATGGGCAACATGATGTATGGGAAGCTCAGTGATGTCTGAGATCATGAGAAACATGATGGTACTACATGGTAAGGTGCAGCAAATGGACGAAATGCAACACTATGATGGGTGAAGGAGTCCCTTTAGAGAATCAGTGGAAGCAATATGTCTTCAACTAATCTCTACCGATATCAAAAGTCAAAGTGTTGACTTCTATTGTAAATGTACTCTCTCTCTCTCTTTCTCTACTGAACTTTGAAGAACATAAAAGAAGAATTGATCAAGGGTTTCCCCACATTGGGGTTTGTCCCTGGATAGCGCCACATCTTGTGTCCTCTTGTCTTGGCTTGTCTTCTGCGATTTATATTTATGTTCTATCTACAGTTTAACTTTATGCTAATGTGATTGCTAATCTAGAAAAGAAATTTAAATAAATTGCTCTAGCATAGAACATACCTAAACTTAACACGAAATGAGATCAAGCTCTTATATATAGTCTCCCTATGATGGTCAAATAGTTGTCCATGAGGCCAACTTATCTATTCTAATATCCCGTTTCAGAGATATTCCCCAAAACCCCAGTAAACTCCAACCAAATATGCACAAATGATATAATAATCGGGAAGCTCAAAATGATAAAAATAACAGTGGTTCAACATATAATAATGTAAACATGAAAAATAAGCAGACTCGAAAAATGCAGAGAGAAATGCTAAGCCATTTTATTATACTGAGTAATGGAATGAGTACAGGAGGTGATCAGAAAGATGACACCTCGACTTGCACCAAGCAAGTAAAGAAATACACTCAGAATAGCAAAGGAATGGCCTCTCTCTAAACTGCGTGGTTGCTGCTGGGAAACTGTCGTGCTACTGCTACTGCTAGAAATCAAATGAGGATTTGGGGTTGTTCCCCTCAGAAAATGCTGAAACTCTGGAATCAACCTCTACTCAGAAAACCAGAAAAACCCAGAAAGCTTTTTTGAAATAGCCGACCCCTAAAAATGGCCCCCTTGGGAAATCACGCAATCCCTCAAGGCTTTGTGCTGCCACTAAGTAGAATCCTCCAAAATACTGCCTGAAACTCTACCAAACTCCTCCAATATGCAAGAGCTAATCTCTTGCTCAATCTCCCAGCTCAACTCCTCCACAAACCCCCAATCCCGAACTGCCCCCAGGAGAACTGCGTCCCTCTCTCTCAAGACTGCGCAGTCCTCCAATGCTCAGCTCCACCTCAATGCCAAAGATCAAAACTATTGCAAAAAGACCGTTGTAACTACCTTGCCCAAGTAGGCACTCTAAATCCCCCAGGGCTAAGGGTGAAATCTTCGAACGAAGACACTCAGTGCATTAAACAGTGTTGCAGACAGGCTAAACAACCAGCGTGCTCCAAGTCGAAGGGACTAACTCAAATGCTCATAACTGAATGCCAAAATGAGGAGGCTCCTCTCTCCTTTATAGCATTGGCCCCTCTTAATCCCAAGGCTCACCTCCTCCAACGTAATCTCCTCTTGCCACGTGTTCCTTTTCCCATCTACGCAATCCCTCCAAGTGTCTGAATGGGCCCCATCTCTGCATGGTCCTTTGGCCCCCTTGGCTCCCCTTTAAGTCACAACGTTGTGCTACTAAGAAGTGACTTTTATTCTAAAAGTGAGTTATGTCCCCTTTTCCTCACCTTTTTATTTACAAATAACTATAGAAGGCAAAAATTGAGCAAAATCGAATATTTCAATTAGCCATGGCTAATTAGGATTATTACAGTCTCCACCGGCAAAATGTTGCTTGTTCTCAAGCGACTGAAGTGATGGATGCTACAAAATTTTCTCACTCTCCCAAGTGGCATCCTCATCCGGTAAATTCTTCCACCTCACCAAGAATTCCCAGATTGTCCTATTCCATAGCTGCCTCTCCCTGGTATCAATAATAGCCTCTGGCTGCAACACCAAATGCCCCTCATCATCCGTGGGTGGTAGCTCTTCTGTCATTGTCACATGCTGCCCTAATGCCTTCTTCAGGCATGATACATGAAAGACGTTATAAATCTTGCTGCCTTGGGGTAGCTCCAACTCATACGCAACCTGTCCAATCCTGCGTATCACCCTGTATGGCCCATAAAAGCGGGGCTTGAGCTTCTCAGCCCCCTTCTACTTCAGTGACAACTGTCGGTATGGCTGTAATTGTAGGTAGACCAAGCCCCCTACCTCAAACTGTCTCTCCACCCGACCCCTGTCAGCATACAGCTTTTGCTAGTTTTGCGTTGTAGCCATATTATCCTTGAGAGCTCGGAGAATATCCTGACTCTCATGGATCCAAATCTAGGCTCTCGGAGCCTCGCTAGCACCAAACATCACGTCAACAAAAGATAAGGGATGATATCCATACAAACCATAAAATGGTGACATACCAATGGACATGTGATGTGTAGTGTTGTAGCAGTACTCCCCCAGATGCAACCACTTCAACCATGCTCGCTGCTCCCCACTGACATAGTTACGCAAGTAGCCCTCCAGCCACTTGTTAACTATCTCTGTCTGCCCATCTATCTGTGGGTGATAACTGGTACTCGGTGTCAACTCCGTCCCCACCAACCGGAAAAGCTCCTGCTAAAAATCCGCCCATGAAACGGATGTCCCTGTCACTGGTGATGGTCTTGGGAAGACCATGTAACTTGAAAATCTCTCTAAAGAATAGCTCGGCCACCTGCGCTACTGTGTAATGTGCGGATATGGTGAAAAAGTGTGAGTACTTTGTCATTCGATCAACGACGAAAAAGATGCAATCCTTGCCCTGTACCATGGGCAACCCTGTGATGAAGTCCATCGAAATACACCCCCATTTTCCCTCCGAAATGGAAAGAGGCTGCAATAGTCCTGCTGGATGGTTCATCTCCCCCTTGTTCCTCTGGCAAACATCGCACTCTCGGACATGTTGGAGTACGTCCTCCTTGAGGCCCTTCCATGAGAACCTCTCTCTAATGGCCCTGTAGGCTTTGGTAAACCCCTGATGACCTGCCAATGGTGAATCATGTGACGCCTGAAGTATCTTCTTCTTGAGCTGAGATCCCTCAGTCAAGAAGATCCGGACCCTATAGTAGATGATCTCATCGACCACCCTGTACCTGTCATCCGCCACCTGCCCATCCAGAACCTCGCATGCAAATCTATCCTTGGAGTACTCTCCTAGGAGTCGAGCCCTCCAGTCTGCGTCCAAGCTCATAAGAGACAACGTGGTTGGTCTACATGAAAGGGCATCTGCTACCACGTTGTTCTTACCCTTGACATACTCAATGTCAAAGTCATATGCTTGGATCTTACTGATCCACTTCTGTTGCCTCTCTTGTAGCTGATTCTGCTCCAAAAAGAAATTGAGGCTGTTGTGATCAATCCTCACCCTGAACCTGTTACCCACCAAATACTGTCGGTACTTGGCTAATGCATGCATGATGGCCAGCATCTCCTTGTCGTATATAGAATACAACCTCTCGTGCAGAAGGAGCTTTTGGCTCTCAAAGGCTATAGGGTGACCTCCCTGCATCAACATTGCGTCGATCCCCTCTCCCGCGCATCACACTCCAAAACAAATGGCTGCATAAAATCCGGCAATACAAGCACTGGGCAGCTACTCATAACCTCCTTGAGCCTATCAAAGGCTCACTGCGCTATATCCAACCAACTGAATGCCCCCTTCCTCATCAAATCTATCAGGGTGCAACAATCTGTGAGAAACCCTTAACAAACTTCCGATAGTAAGTGCAAATGCCAATGAATCCTCGAAGTTCTGTCACGTTTCTTGGCGTCGGCCAATCTCTGATGGCCCTGATCTTCTCCTCGTGGACCCTCACTCCGTCCACCCCTATGATGTGTCCCAAGGATAACATCTCCGTCAACCCAAACTCACACTTTTAGAGCTTGTCATAGAACTGCTACTCCTCCAAGATGCGCAATACTATCTCAATACGCTGGAGATGCTCCTCCCAAGTCCTGCTGTAAATAAGGATATCATCAAAGAATACCAACACAAACTTCCTCAAGTGACTGCGGAAGATGTGATTCATGCAAGACTGAAATGTAGCTGGAGCGTTGGTTAGCCCGAAGGGCATCACCAAAAACTCAAAGTGCCCATAGTGACACCTGAAGGCGGTCTTGGGAATGTCCTGCTCCCTCACGTGAATCTGATGGTACCCAGATCTCAAATCAATCTTTGAGAAGAACTGTGCTCATCTCAACTCATCGATCCTGGGTATGGGGTACCTATTCTTCAGTGTCTTCTTGTTCAGGGCCCTGTAGTCAATGCACATCCTCAATGTGTCATCCTTCTTCTTCACCAACACCATGGAAGAAGCAAAAGGACTTGTGCTTGGCCGAGTGTGCCCAAGAGCTAGCAAATCCTGAATGGCCCGCTCAATCTCATCCTGGTAGGCCTTAGGATGCCTATAAGGGGTAGTAATCACTGCCTGTATGCCCTGCTCAAGCTCAATGGTGTGCACAAACCCGTGGTTCGGTGGTTGTCCCGGCAGAATCTCCCCAAATACTATGGCATACCGGTCAAGGATGGACTGTATCTCCGGGTGCACTATCTGCCTTGTAGTCCCTGCCTCTGATGCACGTAGCTCCACTACCCACTCTATGTCTCCCTTCCGGAAGACTGCCTCCATTCGATGAGCCGAAACAGTCTGAGGCGAATATGTGTGTTGTCCCTGTATCTTCTCATGCCTCCCTGTCTTCTCATCATCACACTCCATCTCTAGGGCCTTCCAATCTGTAGTGACCTTCCCTAGAGTGATAAGCCACTGAACACCCAGTACTATGTTGGTGTCTGGAATATTGACCACAAAGAAGTGGTCAGTCAGTGTGTAGGTGCCCATCGTTACTAATAACTCTGGAACATAACGAGCACACGCCATGGTCTGATCGTCGAGGACCAAAACTGAAAACCCATCGAAGCTCTCTGTCGGTATACCTCTCCGCTCAACCATCTGTGCATCGATGAAGTTGTGAGTTGCCCCACTGTCGACCAAGACTGATACACGTTGGCCACGTACTATCCCCCGTACGCGCAGCGTCAATTACTTGCGAACACCTCGCAATGTTGCAAGGGCTCCTCCGGTAGGTGCAAAAGCCGCACCACCTGCTGCTGCTGGTGGAGGCGGCAAGGGACCCTGCATGGCATGACTATCTCCGGCCTCCACATCATCCTCCTCATCCTCTTCCCCAATGCTCTTGGAGAAGACCTCAATAAAATGTGCTTTGCCAACAGCACATCTATGTCTTGGTGCCCACGACTCCTGACAGGTGAAGCACAACTGCTTCTTCTTCAACTCCCTCCTGGCATCATTGTCAATTTGTACTCGTCCTGGATTCCCCTTCAAAGGCGGAATCCTCACATCCTTCCCCTTAGGCTGAAAAGCCTATCGCTGGGGAGAAGGTGTCCGGGTCCTGGGTAAGACATCCTGTAAGTCCCGGGTTCTGTTAATAGCATCCTGAAGTGTGGTTGGTCTAGCAGATCTGATTAGACCCCGAAGTGGCTCTACTAACCCCTCAACATACATGTATATCCTCCGTGCTGTGGATAGATCTGGCACCATCACTGAAACCCTCAAAAAGTCCGCAATGTAGGTCTATGGGCTCTTTGTCTATTTGAGCCTCGTCAGCTCAACGAAGTGTTGTTCCGGATCCCTCCGGTCAAATCTCTCCATCAATCTCCTAGTGAACTCGACATACGTCGTCACTGTGGAATGCCCGAGTGTAACCATCCCATGGAACCACCAATCCTGGGCCTCACCATCCAAATGTAACGTCGCCACCTTGATGGCCTCTACCTCCGACATCTGGTTAAGCTGGAAATAGATGTCTAGCTTTTCCACCCAAGACCTTGCCGAACTGTTTGATGAACCATCAAAGGTAGGCAAGTGGAATCTACTAGCTGTGTGGTGGGTGTCTCCATAGTGATAATGTCGGTGCCCTCCATGATGGTCACGGGGTCTACTATCCCGCTAGAGCTGAACAAAATCTCTGAATGAAAGAGCATCCCTGAACTCCTGCCCATAGGCCTGATACTCTGCAAAATAATCGCCCATATGACCGGGCTCTGCCTCCTGCTAGGCTCCGGCGCCCGTGTCTACTCCTAGGAAAGTGGGCATGGTAGAGCGTGTAGGGGCATGTGAGACCATCTGCGGAGTAATATCATGCTAAGTGGTACCCTGCTCTGGAAAATGGTGGGATGTACCCGATCCCTCACCAACGTGGAAAACCCGTGGGTTCTCATGCTGTCTAGCCTCTACTGCTGTGAATCTTTGCCCCGTGTCTCTGTATCTCCTACCTCTGTAACAGATGTAGGGTGTTTCCTCCGGTGTCATAGATTGCTAGCTCCACACGCTGAGCCAGATCTATGCTCTGATACCACTATAATATCTCGTTTCAGAGATATTCCCCAAAACCCCAGTAAACTCCAACCAAATACGCACAAATGATATAATAATCGGGAAGCTCAAAATGATAAAAATAACAGTGGTGCAACATATAATAATGTAAACATGAAATATAAGCAGAGACTCGAGAAATGCAAAGAGAAATGCTAAGCCATTTTATTATACTAAGTAATGGAATGAGTACAGGAGGTGATCAAAAAGATGGCACCTTGACTTGCACCAGGAAAGTGAAGAAATACACTCAGAACAGCAAAGGAATGGCCTCTCTCTGAACTGCGTGGATGCTGCTGGGAAACTACCGTGCTGCAGCTACTGCTGGAAATCAAATGAGGATTTGGGGTTGTTCCCCTCAGAAAATGTTGAAACTCTGGAATCAGCCTCTACTCAGAAAACCCAGAAAGCTTTTCTGAAATAGCCGACCCTCGAAAATTGCCCCCTTGGGGAATCATGCAATCCCTCAAGGCTTTGCGCTGCCACTGAGTAGAATCCTCCAAAATACTGCCTGAAACTCTACCAAACTCCTCCAATATGCAAGAGTTGATCTCTTGCTCAATCTCCCAACTCAACTCCTCCATAAACCCCCAATCCGGAATTGCCCCCAGAAGAACTGCGTCCCTCTCTCAAGACTGCGCAATCCTCAAATGCTCAGCTCCACCTCAATGCCAAAGATCAAAACTACTGCAAAAAAACTGTTGTAACTACCTTGCCCGAGTAGGCACTCGAAGTCCCCCAGGGCCAAGGGTGAGATCTCCGAACGGAGACACTCAGTGCACTAAACAGTGTTGCAGACAAGCTAAACAGCCAGCGTGCTCCAAGTCGAAGGGACTAGCTCAAATGCTCATAACTGAATGCCAAAATGAGGAGGCTCCTCTCTCCTTTATAGCATTGGCCCCTCTCAATCCCAAGGCTCACCTCCTCCAATGTAATCTCCTCTTGCCACGTGTTCCTTTTCCCATTTGCGCAGTCCCTCCAAGTGTTTGTGTGGACCCCATCTCTGCGTGGTCCTTTGGCCCCCTTGGTTCCCCTTTAAGTCACAACGTTGTGCTACTAGGTAGTGACTTTTATTCTAAAAGTGAGTTATGTCCCCTTTTCGTCACCTTTTTATTTACAAATAACTATGGAAGGCAAAAATTGAGCAAAATCGAATATTCCAATTAGCCATGGCTAATTAGGAATATTACATCTATGCTTGTAGGCCAACTTGTTCTTTGCAAGTTGACAAGGTCTTGGAGGGTCTCTATGAAGGTTACAAGATACAACATGCACAAAGGGGTCTTACATGCGTGACAACGACTTTTTTGACTTCATAATTCTATGACAAACCTAGAAGCACTCAATGGGTGCTTAACCTAAATTTATCTTGAGCATGAAACCCATGCATCAAGAATGACAACAATAAATTTCTTCTCTCTTTAATATCAAATATATAAAATCATGATTACAATAGACATTATGAAGATCGAACCTAGTTACACATTTCAACACCTTTGTCTTGTTGAAAATCAATGTTGGAAACCCTTTCTTAGCATCTTGACCTTGGGTCTTCCCAACTCTCAACCAATCAATCAACCTTGTAGGAAATATGGTAGCCATGGTCGGTATTTTCATCATGTGGAAAAATATAAAAAAAAATTGAACTTCAATTTTTGCCTCCAATAATTCAAGTTGGCCTCCAATTATTTTAGGTCGGTTAGGCCCCCGAGAGGCACCCACTTGACCCCCCCCCTTTGAAGTCTATATAAAGGAGAGCCTTCCACCTTATTTGGCACATCAATTTCTCTTGTCTATGTATGATCCAGCGAATTTCAGAAGGAAAAAAGGAGGGCTAAATTTCAAAAAAATGGTTTGGGATTTTATTTCGTTCTTGGGTGTTAGTTTGGCTATTATATTGAAGTTATTTCTGATGTATTGAGGAACTATGAACTCTCTCCCTCTCTCATAAGGAAAGATTTTTGGGTTTTCCCCTTGTGGGTTTTTCCCTGGCCTCAAGCCTAATTTCTATATCTCGTCTCATGATTTCATGGTTATTTTCTACTGTTGTTTCATGTTTAATGGTTGATATTTTTCTTTTCTATAACTTATTGCTCATGCTTCCTTGCGCTCTGGGGATTTGGAGACGTCTAGGGGACATTGTCCCATGTCCCCAAAAAATGAAACGCGAGGAAACTCGAAGGGGGGATGTTTCCTCCCAAAATAGGAACCATTTCCTGCATTTCCAAAAAAAATTGAGGTCGAATCATTAAAAAAAAAAGTCAAAACTTCGACTTACATCTCTTAGTGGCCCCTTCAACACACATGGTGCTCAGGAAGATCACATAGATCTAGGCCAAGATAACTTGATTGGTTGGTAGAGGATGCATGGGGATGGTGCTCCAAAGCTCAAACATCTAGCTATGTGTTTGTTGTCTTAGATTACTAATTTCTCTGCAACAAAGAGGAATTGGTCCACATATAGCTCCATCCACTCTATCAAGAGCAGGCTCACCTCTAGAAGAGTGGAGAAGTTACTTGTTGTGCATAGTGCCTTGCGTCTTGACCATACGAAGACACCTGAGTATTTGAAGGGACCAACAACACAATGGGATGTTGATCCAGAGGATGATGCACAAGTAGATATGGAGGAGGAACTTAATGGGACATAGATGGGGTTGGTTGGTGTGCCATTTAGCATGTTTGAGAATGCAAGTGATTTTGATTCAGATGGCGATATGGTTGATTTGGATTTATTCATGCAGCTAGATGTATAGACTAGCAGGGCATTACCTTGAGCAATTACGCTCATTTGTCATTTGATATGTTCTTATGTTATCCGCTTTTTTGTTTCAGACTTCAGTTGTAGACTTTAGTTTGTTTTGAATCTTGATATATGATATATTGGACTTGGCTCTATAAAAATTTGAATCTTGATGTATCAGACTTGACTTTTATTTCAATATTCAGTATTACAGTTGGAACTTCAATATGGTTTAAACTTTTATTTTCATTGTACAATGTTACAGTTACATGTATGATTGTATCATGCTTTTAGTTTTAAATTTGTTTTAGTTATGCGATTCAACGATTTATCCTTCATGATGTAAGTGTTATATAATGATACAGAAAGTTAAATTATAAAATTTCAATGATATATTTAAAAAAATTTAGTATTTTACTATTTGTCAGGGTCCCTTGTGTTAAAGACTCCAACGTCTCCCCACGTTTCCTAAAAATTGGTGGAGAGCTTTTGCATAGGTCGCCCCCACGTTTCCCCACAACCTCATCCCCATGTCCCGGAAACTTGGTGGAACTATGGTATAATTGCTTAATGATTTTTGAAAAAATGTTATGAATTAATGCTAACTAATCATTGGAAGTTGTTATCATGATGAAGAAAAATTATTTCTAGATTGTGCCCTAGAAAATCAACATGGAATCAGAGTTGAAGAGCAGTCATGAGAAAGGCATTCAAATTTACTCTCGATTTTGGGCAAAATTCTTGTGATAGATTCTTGTTCAACCTGAAATTCCGAAGTGGTTGAAGTTCAGGAAGAATCTAAAGTTTTGTGAGCAATCTAATCTGAAAAAGGTCTAAATCTTTTGTGCATTTCTAAGTAGAGCAAATTGAAGGTAGGGATGACCAAGGGTCTTGGAGAGATTGTTTTGTCCATGGAGGGGCCGAAGCCCTAAGTAAGTTCTGTCATGTGCATTTGTGAAAGCTAAAGCCCTAATTCATCTACTACAAGCAAGTTGAGGTCTTCATGAAGCTTGGAAAGAAGACCACCTGCGGTAACTCTTATGCGAAGGCACTCATTCTCTGTGAAAATCTGTGTGGATATGAGGTTCTATCAAGTGCGGATTTGAGGCTCCAATATGTTAGGCCCCTATAGTACTAGTGTAACCCCTTATTGTTATTAGTACAACCCCCTTATTATATTGTTACACCCATGTAGTCCCATATTGTTATTATTGTGTCCCATAGAAGCCCGCTATTGTTATTATTGTGCCCTTACATTATTATTGTTATGTCTGCTCTGATGATATTATGACCCTTTAGACTCCTATATATAGAAAGGAGGTCTTGTCATTTGTCTCATCCAAGAATTGTTCATTTGTGTAATGTAAAGGAGGTTGCCCCTCGAAGAGGTTTATTTCTAAGGCGTTCATCTATCTTTTCTATCTTTTCGTGAGCTGGTTTCATAACATTTGGTATCAGAGCTTTGGATTCTAGGATTTCGCTGCTCCAAACAAGTCATCGTGGCATTTTCGCTATAACTCTTTTGCTGTGACATTTCAAAAGCTAACAAAAAACCCATTTGAGAGGAAATCGCGCTGAACCTTGGGTCCGAATTTTAGATCTTATCTCGCTATATTTTTGGAGATATAATCCAAGGAAGTTAGGGTTTTTGCAAGCTCCAAAATTTCAACTTAAACAGGTCATCATAAGATTTTCGCTATCACTGTTTTGCTACGATGTTTCAGAAGCTAAACCAAAAACCCATTTGAGAAGAAATCGGTCTAAACCTCGGCTCCGAATTTCAGATCCTGTCTTGCTATAGTTTCGGAGATATAGTCTGAGGAAGTTAGGGTTTTTGCAGACCCCGAACTACATTCCAAACAAGACACCTTGGGAAAATCGTCATAATTGTCGCTCTGAGCATCAAATTGAAATTTCGTAAGAAGTTACAAAAAGAGGATGGACTGTAGTTTCTTGTGTATATTTTTCATATCCATAGGTCAAAACAGTGACACGTGGTACTTCATACAAGTTCGCTTTTCTGAAAATGTATATAATCAGGTCATCTTGGGAGATTGTGGATAACTCTTTCTTGGAGAATCCAATTTGATCAAACTGTTGGCATTAGAAAGAGGACACAGAGGGCTACTGCATATTGCAATTTCAGAATTGGAAGAGCCGATATTACAGAGTTATAGTCGTTTCAAGATCGAGCTCCTAAAATCAAGAAAAGGCGATATGATGAAGTTTGATGGCAAGGATCCGGAAAATTGGATACTATAGATGGAGCAATATTTTGATCTACATAAAGTGCAACTGTTACAAAAGGTACGTATTGCATCTTCATATTTAGAACTGGATCAATGTTTATGGTATAAAGAGCTTTGTTCTCGTAAAGCACTTGTTACATGGTCAATTTTCATGGAGGAAATGATAACACATTATGAGGATACAAAGAGAAACACCTTCTTTAGCCAATTGATAAATCTCAAACAAAAGTGTTCAATGGCAGAGCACATTGAGGACTTTCAAAAATTGAATATAAAGGTAAATGATATTCCAGAGAAGCAAAGGATTGACGTCTTCATAAGTACTTTAAAGGATAACATTCAACATGAGGTTCGTCTTTGGGAACATAATTCATTGGAGAAGGCATTCAAGTGGACAAGAAAAATTGAAAGTGAAATTATGGAAACAAGGAATCCCACCACTCACGACTATAATTATGGAAGTGTTTCTTCTCCTAGCCTTCCACAACCTAAAGGTTTATACCACAACAATTGGAAGAAAAAAGAGAAAAAGGGCTTTGTTACAATTGTGATAGAAAATGCACTAAAGGTCATGAGTGTGCTGAGAATAAATTATTTTACATAAGAGTATGAAGAGGAGGAAGAAAAGGATCAAGAAACATCAAAAGAAGAAGATATATGCCAGGACCTAACCCCAAAGAAAGAAAAAATGAATCTGGCCATATCTTGTAAAACATTGGCAAGAATTACCACTCCTCAAACCCTCAAGATAGAAGGACATATCAAGAAGAAAAAGGTTCAAGAAGTGAAAGATCATATCGAGAAAGAAGAAATGAATCCAACCAAATCTTGTAATGCATTGGCCGGAATTACCACTCTTCAAACTATCAAGATAGAAGGACATATCAAGAAGAAAAATGTTCAAGAAGTGAAAGATCACATCGAGCATCAAGAAATGAATTCGACCATATCTTGTAAAGCATTGGAAGAAATTAACACTCCTCAAACTCTCAAGATAGAAGGACATATCAAGAAGAAAAAGGTTGAAGCAGTGAAATATCACATCGAGCATCAACAACAAGTTCTCCAATTTTTAAAGGATAACACCACTTTGGTGCAGAATCGAATGAAACAACAGGTAGATCAACATCGCAATGAAAAAGTTTTGATGTAGGTGATTGGGTATTTTTACGGCTACATCTCAAGCAAGCTATTTATAAGAAGGAAATGTTGGCAATACTACATGCACTTAAGAAATGGCGACCTTACCCAATGGGAAGACACTTCAAGGTAAAAATGGATCATGATAGTCTTAAATACTTTTTAGAACAAATATAATCTTTAGAAGAACAGAAAAAATGGGTCACAAATATGTTGGGTTATGACTTTGACATCATCTATAGAAAAGGGAAGAAATTTTTTGTTGCAAATGCACTTTCAAGAAAGGATGAGAATGTGGAATCATTGTTTTGTGCTATTTCTGTTATCCAACCAGATTAGATAAACGAAGCAAGGGATGAATGGAAGAATGACAAAGAAATGTGGCCACTCATTCAAAAGTTGTAGAATATCCCAATTCAAACAATATTGCCAGAACTTGAAGAGGAAGGAAAAATCATATTGGAACCTGGAGCAATCACAGAAACAAGAACTCGACAGCTACGAAATCGATCAATTTCAAAGTATTATCTCATCAAGTGGAAGAACTTACCCGCTGAAGATTCCACACGGAAGGACAATAATTATATACAGAAGCATCAAGAACTACTCAAGTGTTGAGGACACCACTTTTTGAAGAAGAGGGGCATGTTAGGCCCCTATACTACTAGTGTAACCCCCTATTGTTATTAGTACAACCCCCTTATTATATTGTTGTACCCATGTAGTCCCCATACTGTTATTATTGTGCCCCATAGAAGCCCACTACTATTATTATTGTGCCCTTACATTATTATTGGTATGTCGGCTCTGATTATATTATGACCCCTTAGACTCTAATATATAGAAAGGAGGTCTTGTCATTTGTATCATCCAAGAATTGTTCATTTGTGTAATGTAAAAGAGGTTGCCCCCTCGAAGAGGCTTATTTCTAAGGCGTTCAACTATTTTTTCTATCTTTTTGTGAGCTGGTTTCATAACACAATAGCTTTTCATACAGTACAATTCTGAGGCTCCAAAAGTTTCGTGAACATTGCACATATCTCAGCTTATCCGTGAGCTTCTCTGTGCAAAAGCAAGTGCAGTGGATTATCATTACATCTCTTTGGAAAAGAGACTGCAAGACTATAATTTAGAATCCAACTTCATAAACAAGGAAGACTGAAATCAATTTGTATTCAAATGCGAGTTCTAAGCATCCAAAATCATTTGATCTAAGTCAAGCGAGCTCCCGTGGTTTTGTTATACAGACTTCTTGTGGCATATATTCTCTGAGAAATATTTCCTGTGGCACATGCTCTCTATTATGCAAGTCTTTGTGGCATGGTATGCGAATTTCCGAATGCACCTTCACTCTCTATGCGACGATCCTTTGGAGGTTGTCCCTAGTGTATACGAACTTTGTGGCATTGTTTGACATCTCTCAATGGCATTTGGAATTTGTCGACCTAAATCTCCTATAGTATGGTTTTAAGGCTTCAATAGCCCTGTAATCAATGTAAAATCTAGGCTCAGACATAGTCTTAATCAAAGTTTGAACTCCCTTGTGAGGTGATAAGGTCTGAAGGTGATGTAAAGAGAAAATTTTTGAAGCTTCTTTTCTGAGGTAAGCGATCTGAACCTTCTAACCATAAACCTAATGATCATTGCTCTATGATTTGACCAAAAGTTTATACCTAATCAAAGAAATCTGGGAGGCCTTAAGTCACCAATTTTATTGAAACAACATATCTTTCAAATCTCCGGAAATTTGCAAGCTCTAAGACACAAATCATATCTTTGTCATGCGAATTCTTGTGATGCAAAATCCTGTGTTATGTGAGCGCAAGATGCTTAAACCTTCAAGGGCACATTAAAAGAAGATGCACACTACAAAATGATGCCCAAGCTACTATTAGGAGTCAGATCTTGCAATGTATCTAGAACAGAAATAAAGTGCCAAAATAATCCCTTAATGTTTGAGGTAAATTTGTGAATTATTTTTTAGAGCACTTCTTACTACTATTTAGTAAAGTAAATACTAAAAGGTAATGTCAGATAGCAAACTAGCAAGGCCCAAGGGCTGAAGTAAGGCTAGTAAGTCTGCTCACAACTTCCTTGAGTAGCAAATCCTCATGCAAAAAACAAATCCTTCTCTGCAAATGATATATACTATCTCATAAAACCAGGTGATTACCATAGTGATCTAGGAGAGGCAAGTGAAGACCATAATGGGACAACGCCTAGTCTTGAAGGGCTTGCATTGGGGCATGGGGGGGCTGCCCAGGTAAGGTCAAGGATCCTAGGCCTGCAGTGAGAGGAGAGGAGCCCAAAAGGCTTGCAACAGGGCTGGAGAATGTTGCAAGGGGGAAAGGTAATGTTGACCCTGCCGCCTACACCTACCTACAAGTAAGTGAGAAAAGCCTTCAACCCCACAAGGTGTGGTTGGTGGCAGGGAACTTAAAGAAGGGGTTGTCACACTAATCCCGACTCTCTCTGTTTGAGCTATCTCCTAGGTTAGCTAAGGGGGGTGGTCCCTAATGAAAAGTTAAGTTAAAAGATGTGAGTTTCTAGGAGAGTGTTATAGTGAAAATGGATTACTTTTAAGGATTTATGGGCAAATATGAAGTAAGCAACTTGAAATAACAATGCCAATCATTAATATGATTAAAAACAATAAAACTAGTGCCTTATAAGGAATTTGCTCAACAATTTAAAGATATATTTGCTCAAAGTAAAATGCAATGCTCTCAAAAGAGAAAACAAAGTCACCCTGAAATGTAAATAAGATTGTTAGCACAAGATATGTAAGATACAAAATGCTTTTGAGATAATCAACTTTATAAATCAAAACATGTGAAACATATCTTGCCAAAACCCAAAAATTAGTAATTAACTTGGAAATGTAAAAGAAAGGAAGTGTTAAACCAAGACATCAATATGCAATTAGACTTAAAACATGAAAAGAAAACACTTTTTGAAATGACTACAATACTTTTTTTTGGAATAGACTTTGCATATGAAAACTCAAACCATCAAGAGACAAGTAAAGTAAATGTAATGGAAAGTCCTCTTGGGTAATTTTATTAATTAGCTCTACAACAAGATTACAATTTAACTCTTCAATCCTCAGACCTCACCCTCGCCCAATGATATGGATCTCACAGTGAGGAGTCAATAGAGGAGTAGAGGATCCCTAAGATGTCTACTTCAACCAACATATGTTGGAGGTAAAATTTTAATGAGACTTGGGGCCTTCCTACACTAAAATGCAGATGAAATGCAAATTGTGTTAATTCCCCAAATTAAAATAATGATACATGCATATGCTTCAAAGAAATTGATTTGCAATGCTTGAAAATGAAATAGTGTTCAACATAAGTTGCAATTAGGCTCTGAAATTTTGGGAAACCTAGCTCGCAGTAGGAGGCAATGACAACATCAACCATAGTCGACGTAGAACAGGGACGCAGCGCCTCACTATCCTCGGCGCCCATCTCCTCCCTTGAAGCCCGTCTCGCCATTAGAGCTGGTACGTTTCATGCCGATCCACACTATTGGCTCTTGTGCAACAAGCCCTCGTTGATGGTCAAGACCGGATCTGAATTGGGAACCGCATATAACCTGTCCGATTCTGAGGAAGATCTCTTATTTGCCATCGCAGCGCAGACTGATGACGTCCCTAAGAGCAACAATTGTCTGGGGAGAAACCCCAGGACGCGGGATCTGGTTGTTTCTACGGGGATCCAATAGAGCAACCCAGATCTGATATACCACGAAATTGTATGGGTTCCGATAAGGATAAACTACCCTCATACAGGTAACTTTGCAGCAGTAGGATCCCTGATAAGATTAGAGCTCAAGCAAATTCCTCAGATCCGAGGATCCCTACAGCTCGTTGATAGGGAGATCTGGACAATAACGCATGGCCCTCAGGATACTTGAAAGGCCTACCCCTCTCTGAAATATGACATTTCTTACAGATCTGGAAGGGGGCCCTCAAAAATGGGCAGCCTAACAAAATATCCGGCCAAATGCTAGCCAGATCCGGACAATCGCCAATGTATCCCTGTAAGAAATCGGCTTGACGGATCTACAACAAACACCCTCTTTATGTAGGACTGGGCACAACAGATGAAGGTGGGGGATATTTCCCTGGAAGCTCTGTCAACAGAACCAACTACAATGGGCCCTGTGGCTCCCCTTCTGAGCCAAATAGAGCCAGTCGGCGAGCCTGAACAGGAGATAATAAGGCACAGTGAGATTCCCATTTTCCGGGTTGCCTTTGGGCAGACAGAAAAGACAAATCCAGCAAATCAAGGCCTGGACAAGGTTGATCCACCATGTATGAATGCAGATCTGACACAAATCTTTATCAGATCGATAGAAGGCAAACATTGCTATGTACAAATCAAAAAATGGATGAGCGTTCAAGAGTTAAAAAAGGAGATCCAGATCAAACTGGGAACCCCAACAACATACCAAAATCTGATATATTCAGGACTCAGCTTGCAGGACCATCACTCACTCCAGGACTATGGAGTCATTAAAGATTCAACTATCATTCTCAACCTGAGACCGCGAGGCGGATGCAAGGGAGCCAGTTCAAAAACTTCAAGCTCCTTTCGCGATGCAGTCAAAGGAAAGGAACCATTGCAAAACAAACTAGCACCCACAACAGATCTACCAGGCCCCTACATCATGGAACAGAAGCCGGAATCACCTACGCTTACAGTATCTCTGCCGGAGGTAACTGATCTATACACAGATTTAGCCCACAATGCTGTTATATGTAGAGTTAATGGTTTTTGGCCAAAATCAGATGCACTGCATCAATGGATCTTCTCATCATGGTCACCTAACTGTGAAATATATCTATGCCTTAAGGGTTTTTTCATAGTTAGATTTAGCACAGAACAGGAACGAGACAACATCATCAATCAGGGGCCTTGGTTTTGGGGCAATGCTGGCCTCTTCATCACCCCCTGGTTCCCGGACTTCGATGTCAATACCATGATAGTTTCAACAATGCCAGTTTGGGTAACGCTGCATAACCTCCCACTGCATTTTTGGCATCAAAAAGTTTTAATAGCCATTGAGAACTCCTTGCGAAAGTTCCTTTAAACATATGAAGATAGAGCTATTTGGGGAATCTTCACATATGCTAGAATATGTGTAGAAGTGGACCTGAGTCTAGGACTACCAGATCACATCACATTGAATGTTAATAATTCACTGTGGACACAGCCGCTTGACTATGGGAACACAGCATTCAGATGCAGCAGATGCTTGCAAACAGGGCACCTACAATATGCCTATTCACTGGCTAGTAAGGAGCCTAAAGGGAATAAGAAACAACAACAAAAAAAACCCAAAGGTTGGCAGCATACCGAATCGCTGGAAGAGGTGGAATTGAAAACAGAACCTACAGACATGCAAATGAGACAGGAAAACATACAGGAAGAGAACACCCGGGGGCCTAACTTGGGGCAAAATATCTTGAAACAGCAATAAGAATTACAACTGGAAATAAGTGGCACCAAACAAACACATGGTTCTGAAGAATCGGAATCTGACAAAGAACAACCAATGAATACAATGGAAAACCAGCTTGCCATAATTGCTCCCACTCCCAACACTAGAGGTTGGTGAAGAGTGGAAAAGAAGAAGGGCAGGAAAGTATAGGCCAGCTGGAACAATACTTCCTTTCTTGTTTTTTTGTATTCTTATGTATCCTGATTTTCAGGAACAGTTCATATGCATATGCTATAAGCATCTACAAAATGTAATTTTCTTCATATGAAGAAATTTACAACTTTTTTCTACGGGAAAATAAAATAAAATTAAATTTAAAAAAAAAAAAAAATTGCAATTATAACTTCAACTGGAGGAATAAAATTAGCTTACAAGTGTTGCATGTGTTTTATCAATGAATTAAAATGATACAAGTAATTTGCTTGAAAGTAAAATTTGTTTCAAATAGACAATGACAATAAATTGCTCCAATATTCAAGATAACAATGTAGCACAACACTGAAGCATGTATTCAAGTGTTCATGAAACAATTTACGAAAGTAGATGGAAATGAATCAAAGTTTAAGAATATAAAATGCTTGCATGTAAAAGATGAATTGCCCAAAGTGTAAGCTCGTAGCTTCAAGCAACAATGAGATAGATAATGCAAAGCTCAAACGAAATTGTAACAAACTTTAACTTAATGAAATGTAATAATGAGGTTGTGTTAATTCCCAATTAAAGCATGCATGTAAGTGAATAAAGTATGAAAGCTTAAACCATGCAAATGTCAATCCACCCAAGAGAAGCCTCCCTCTAAATGGGGAGATAGGATGCCATGGGAGAAATCCCAAGCTCCCACAAGCAAGTTGGATCTTTTATTAATATTACAATGAAAAGAGGGCCCTTCAAATTTCTCAACTATACTTCAAGGAGAGTCCTCACAATAAATGCTTGAAACTTGGACAGTAAACCTCCTTTCTTGAGAAAGTAGTGACAAGATCTCACAAAACTTATGCAAAGAAAATAAAGTGTGAGTTTCCTCCAAATGCCCACGGCTTAAAGAGGAAAACGGGCAGCCCTCTAGTGAACTCGACTTGGCCAAAATAAGGCTCAAAAGGGCTCATGACATCCTTGGAAATCGAATCCCCAACACTTGCCAAAGGTCCTACAAACACTTGTTAGATGTTGCGGGAAGTTGCTCTTAAAAATCTGCCACACAAGAGTTAGCAAACAATCCAAACAATGACTACAAAATAAATTAAGTATTAATGGAAAAATCAGCAAGATAAAATGTATATGTACAATTATAATTTACAAAAGGCTAAGCTAAAGAGTGAGAGTAAACTCTCATCTTTGCTTAGCCATTTTCAAGCTCTTAGATAGCAAATGAAAGAAATGAAGCACAATGTTCTTTTTTTAAAAGATTTAAATTTAGAATATCTCGGCTTGTGTACAAGCTATGTGTCGAAATCACTGCAAAACCACTTTCTAAGATAAGACTATGAAGGTTCAAAGAACAAATGAGAGTTCCTTTAAGAATTTATCAAGAGTGGGTTGGTCTCTCCAACGACTTCCCCTCACGCTTGATTCTGTAATCCCAACAAGATGTTCCCTCTACAAAACTTCAATCAAGAATTAGTTCCATATAGATTTAACAATAAACAATGATAAGAAACTCTAGAGATTTATTTAAAACCAACTAGAGCATTCTATACCTAGAGCATACTTCTAAATCAAATGTCAATGCAAGATAGCTCTACATTAACAAATCTACAAGAGCATATGGAAGCAAATTAGATCAAAGCATGAGTAAAACGAATTATACCAATGCTCAACAATTCATCACCCTCGAAAAGGAGGAACACCTCATGAATGAAACCCCAAAGTCTTTATTGATATTTCTGAAAGTGTATAAAGCAGCAGTGCTTCCACAAGCACAATAGCTAGTAACAATATTATACAATGTGAGAGCCCGTGGCTCTATTATATAGAGTTGGGAGCAAATCCCAATGAAGAATAACAATGACAAATGGCATTGGAGTCAATCCCAATGTAGAAGTGATTAAACAAGTGGCATGAGGTGACAAATCCCAAAGAAAAATTCGAATTTGTTGAATAGAGCTCCAATGCCAAGTGCAAAATCGAATTCTAGCAAGTGGACATCATTTTCTTCTTCCCTTATGTGCCAAATTCGAATTTTATGGTGGAATGATAAGTGTATATGGGTGGTAACCCATGTGGGGACAATTTCCCACAAAAATCTCCACCAAATATTCTCCCAAATCCTCCCACATGTACATTAATTTCACAAATTCGAATTTCCAAACAGCGTTTTCATTTAATGCCAAAAATTCGATTTTATTTGAGCACATGTCCTTTCTTTAATTTTAGGAGTCCACATCACCTTAGGACTTCACTTTAACTCCCCCATAATTTTCCACATCATTTCCACAACATTTAGCATGTGTGGATATTTATTTTTCCCCATTTATTTAATTTCTGGCTTAATTAATTGCCAGATTTCCCACTAAACTTAGGAAAAGTGGGTTTTAAGGGTCCAAAACACATTAATAACCCCTCAAAGTGTGTCATAGTAGAAAGTTGAGAGTGAGAGGTGTAATTTTGATTACTCATAGAGTCATACCCCATACTTCTCTAAACTACACTTATTACAGTTTAAATACAATTTTATTTGCAATTTTAGACCTGCGGAAAATCTAAAAAATTAAAAAATGACTACCTAGACTTAACCAAATTCCACAAAAAAATTTGTGTGATCTAGCATGGTAATATACATAGACTCTAAACATTAAGATGTGTCAGGGGCTCAACCTTCAAACTGCGACCCCGGCTTTGGGGTAAAACGTGAATGAAAAACCCCAGAAAAATTTCTGCCTCTGAAAAAGAAGGGATAATTAACCAGATAAAAAAACACACTCCAAGGTGTACTCGTTTGATGATCGAGTCCCAACATCCTAGGCTTGTTACAGACTCAAAACTCATCATTACTAGTATCACTTATTACAATTCCCCGTAGGGTGTGGAATCTGGGTACAAGAAAGATGATGAAAAGATAGAAGTAGAGTTAAAAACTCAGTTGACTGATGATATCTGATGGTATAAGTGTCCACTGGATCATCCTTGGGCATGGAGTCTTCATGTAATCATCGGGTGCCACTCTAGTGGTCAACAGGTCACAACAAAGGGGAAAGAAGGGTTTGGCATAGAGGAGGGAAGGAAGAAAATGAGGGCAAGGGAAGGTGGAGAAGGGTTGTGGGAGTCTACAGCAAGCAGGAGGAAGGGACAGAGGCTCACAGTAGTGTTAGAGGGACCACAACAAGGTTTCCAAGGCCAAAAATGGCTAGCAGGTTGCTAAGGGAAGGAAGAAAGGCAAACAACTAGGCAAAGAGGGCCAATGAAATCTCACAAATGGCCAATTTTTTGCAGAAAATTCGGATCTGCTCCAGATCTCGAAATTCCACCCCAAATCACCACAAAAATTCTCTTTGAAAGCTCATAGTTTCTCCTTGGGCTTGAGCGTTGAGCTTGGAGGAGCAATAGATGGTGGATCTTGCCTTCCTAAGCCTAGATCCACCTCTAGAAATCCTCTAGAAGATTTCCAAAGCCTGAAACCCTTGAAAACCCTTAGCAATCTTCAGATCTAGCTTTGTAATCCACCTCCACAAATGAAATTTTAAAAACCAAAACCCCAATATATACAAAGTATAAAAATAAAACCCCAATCCCCAAAACCCCAGCTGCAAACAAGGGTTAGAAGCTAAAACTATTTATAAAACTATCAGATCTAATAGATCTACACAAAATATCTACAAATAATAAACAGATATACCGGATCTAAGGAGTATGTGTACAACTCTGCTCCCAGATCAGTAGAAACAAACTCTTATTAGCCAGATCTATCGAATAAGCACAATATTATTGGAGATAAATGAATAAATAAGAATTTTTAATTTTGACCCATGATCGGGATCTTTGCAAAGCAAACAATTGTTAGATAGATCTTAGAAATTTAATACAGTGGGATCTTAAGTCTTTGAACTTGGGATTTGGCCGGTGCAACCGAAGACTTCCCCTCACGCACAAGATCTAAATCTTGATTAGATTTTTGCACACTTAGGATCAAATTTTTAGCTTCAAAAGGGGCCAGATACACGTCAAAACCCTCAAGATCTAGAGATACCTACTAGATCTATTGAATTAGAACATTTTTTAAAAACCCAATACCTAATGCAAAATACCATTGCAAATAGATAATCAAACTATTGGCTAATGAAACGAAGAACTTATAAAATTTAATTCAATAGAGCATTTAGGCACATGATTCAGAAAAAATATTACCAGTAGATAAAAGAGGAACACCACCATGAATAAACCCCAAAGTCTTCTTTATTAATTCCAGAAAAAAATATTACAGTAGCAGAGCTTGATTCAAAGCTTTTTCAAAAAAATTATGCTTTTCGAGAAGCAAAATGACCTCTAATTTATAGATAAATTCTCCAAAAGGGTAGTTGGCTTGATCCCTGTCAAAGTAATTTCGACCATTGATAAATACTTGATTATCTTTTAATATCCACCATCGAAAATCTTTATTTTTGAGGAATTTTGGAATTTCTCTTTTATTCCATTTTTAATTAGCTCAAAATTAATTATTTTGAGCTAATTTCTTCAAAAAAAAAATGACTTTGACTTAACCACCAAAGCAAAGGTTCAAGTTTTCTTGAAATTTTCAATATCCCTTGGTGGGGGGACCTCCAAAAATTGATTTCTCTAAGACCCACGAATTTTCCGCTTGGAGAATTTAATTTCTCTAAGACTTTTAAATTTGACTCTAATTAATTAAATTTCTAGCTTAAGATTTTAATTTATTTTTGCCAAAAAATTTAATTAATTGACATTTGAGGGGATTAATAATTTTTCCATCCGACCCATGGGGCTTTTGGATTGACGGTGAATGGGTGCACAGTTAAGGCACTCCTTGCGATAGGTCACTGGTTCAAATCCCCCATGGGTGTTTACCTACCAAAAAAAACAAAAAAAATTCCACCCTTTAATATTTCACCAATGGTGTCTAAGTATGAGGGACCATGCACTAAGATATTTTTTACAAAAGATAATTACATTTCAACCCTCAAAGGGGTAACACCCATTCGTTATAGACCCTCAATTTATTACCCAATTCTGCGACTCAATATGATCTAGTAGACCAAGTGATTTGTAATAAAATAATTTAGTCAATTAGCTTAAATTATTCCCAAATTACTTTTACATAAGACTCGACTAAAACACTAGGACTCACCTAAGATTTGTCGATAAATTCCACCCTAACTTTGGGGTGAGGCTAGAGAGAAAAACTCTGCTGATCAACCGTGTTTAGAAACACAGTTGAATCAGTGAGACGAAAAACCTCCTAGGATGAAATTCGCTGCCAAAATAATAGGCTTACTTAAGTTGTTACATACATATATGGTCTTACTCGAATCATTTACATTACAAACTTACAAAATGAGTTTACAACTCTGATAGACTAATGAATAATGATGATGAATCCAGGATCATTTGAATGCTCGAGCATGATGGAATTCCTATGCGAAAATGTGTACTGCTATAGGGTAGTTGACACAGAGTGGTCAACAGATACTAATAGCTGCTATACCACTTCTATTTATAATTTTGACTTGCCTCCCCATGTGGGTCCCTCCATCCACAATTTTGATTTCTTCCCTTGGCAAATTCGACCTTTCTCCCTAAGGGGTGTGTATTACATGTGGCTGTGACCCCCACATTCCACCAACAAAAATTATTTCAGCCCCCATCTCCTAAGTCTCATCCCCAAAATTTCGTGGGCCCCCACAATAGTCAAAAATGTAAAATTGTGAAATCGATTTTAGGGAAACTATTCTGGGAAGGAACATTACAGTCCTCCCCTCCCAAATGTTGTTTGTCCCCAAGCAACTATTGTGTTGGATGCTAAAGTATGTGCTCACCCTCCCAAGTGGCATCCTCATCTGGTAAGTTCCTCCAGCGTACCAAGTATTACCTGATAATTCTGCTCCTCAACTTCCTTTCTCTAGTCTCCAAAATTACCTCTGGCTCTAACTCTAGATGTCCCTCATCGTCTAGTGGAGGTAACTCTGTGGTTGTTGTCACCTGTTGTCCCAACAACTTCTTTAGGCATGAGACATGGAAAACATTTGGATATTGCTTCTGGGTGGAAGCTCAACTCATAAGCCACCTGTCCAACTCTCCTGATCACCTTGTATGGCCCATAAAAACAAGGTTCTAGCTTTTCGGCACCCTTTTGCTTCAACATGGATTGTTTGTATGGTTGTAGTCGCAGAAAGTCCAAGTCCCCCTCCTCAAAATGCCTCTCAATCCTATGCTTGTCTGCATACAATTTGTGTTCATTCTAGGCTGTCAGCAGGTTGTCCTTGAGAACCTTGAGGATATCTTGGCTCTCTTGGATCCAATCTTTGGCCTTTGAGGCCCGGCTGTCTCCAAAAACAATGTCAGCAAAAGATAAAGCAACATACCCACACAAAGCACGCGAAGGTGACATACCGATGGACATGTGATGGGTGGTGTTGTAGCAATACTCTCCCAAATGCAACCATCGGATCCATGCTCGCTGCTACCCTGTCACATAGTTCTGTAGGTAGCCCTCTCCATTTGTTAACTCTCTCAGTTTGCCTGTTCATCTATGGGTGGTAAGTGGTACTAGGGGTGAGCTTAGTGCCCACTAATCAGAAAAGCTCCTACCAGAATGCCCCCATGAAGCAGTTTTCCCTGTCACTGACTATGGATGTGGGAAGACCATGCAAATGGAAGACCTCTTTGAAAAACAACTCTACTACTTGCAAAGCAGAGTATCGGGTTGGAATAGCAAAGAATTGTGCATACTTGATCAATCGATCCACCACCGCATATATACAATCTTTGCCCTACACCATGGGAAGCCTTGTGATAAAATCCATACTTGGTCAATCGATCCACCACCATATATATACAGTCTTTGCCCTACACCATGGGAAGCCTTGTGATAAAATCCATACTTGGTCAATCGATCCACCACCGCATATATATAGTCTTTTCCCTACACCATGAGAAGCCCTGTGATAAAATCCATCGAGATACTTTCCCATTTCCCCTCAAGAATGGGAAGTGGTTGCAACAACCCAGTCGGATGGGTCAACTCTCCCTTGTTTCTCTAACAAACCTCGCACTCATGCACATGCCTCAACACATCTCCCTTGAGGCCCTTCCATGCGAAGCGTTCTCTGACCGTTCTATATGTTTTCAAGAACCCCTGGTGTCCTGACAATGAGGAATCATGGGTTGTGTGGAGAATCTTCTCCCTAAACTATGAACCCGACACCAAAATATGCGTCCCTTGTAGTAGATGACGTCAGCCATCACCGTGTAACACTCATCAGCATGTGTACCCTCCAAGATCTCACACACCCGTCGATATTTGAAGTACTCTACCAACAACTATGCCTTCCAGTCATGACAGATGCTCAATAGTGAAAGTGTCACGAGCCTCCTAGATAATGCATCCACTACTACATTATGCTTGCCCTTGACATACTCGATAACAAAATGGCAAAGACTATTGTGGTCAGTCTTCACTCTAAACCTGTTGCCCACCAAGTACTGTCGGAATTTGGCCAATGGATGCATAATGGCCAACATCTCCTTGTCGTAAATGGAATATGACCTCTCATGCAGAAGGAGTTTCCGGCTCTGAAAAGCGATGGGGTGGCCATCTTGTGACAAAATTGCACCAACGCCTTCACCTGATGCATCACACTCCAAGGTGAATGGCTGAATGAAATCGGGGAGTGCCAATATTGGACAGCTGCTCATCACCTCCTTGAGGTGCTCAAATGCTGCTTGTGCCCTATCTGTCCATGCGAAGGGCCCTTTCTTGGCCAAATTAGTGAGGGGAGCTGCCAACTATGAGAAGCCCTTCACAAACTTCCTGTAATAAGTGCATATGCCCACAAAACCCCTCAACTCGGTCACATTCTGGGGTACTAACCAATCTTGGATGGCTCTAATCTTCTCCTCGTGCACCCTCACACCATCCTCTCCAATAATATGCCCCAAATAGAGTATCTTTGTCAACCCAAACACACCCTTGGACAACTTGGCGTAGAACTGTTGCTCCTCTAGAATGCATAACACTACCTCCAAGTGTTGCAAATGCTCCGCCCAGGTTCTGCTGTGGATCAGAATGTCATAGAAGAACACCAACACAAATGCTTCCAACTACCTACGAAACACATGATTCATACAGGACTAGAAAGTGGCAAATGTGTTGCTCAACCCGAAGGGCATAAGCAAGAACTCAAAATGCCCATAATGACATCTAAAAGTTGACTTGGAGATGTTCTGATCCCTCTCTCTGATCTATTGGTACCCCAAACGCAAGTCTATCTTAGAAAAGTACTTGGCTCCTTTAAGCTCATCCATCAGCTCATCGATGTGTGGAATGGGGTAGCAGTTCTTCAAGGTCTTCTTGCTGAGTGCTCGGTAATCTATGCACATGTGTAACTTCCCATCCTTCTTCTTCACGAAAACCACTGATGAAGTGAAGGGGATAGAGCTGGGACTAATGTGCCCAAGTGCCAGCAACTCTTGAATGGCTCGCTCAATCTCATCCCTGTAGCCCTTGGGATGTCTATATGGAGTGGTAATAACTGCCTGTACCCCCGACTCTAGCTCAATCGTGTGCTCAAACCCTCTATCAGGTGGTTGCCCTGGTGGTATGTCCCCAAACACTACCAGATACCTATCCAAGATGGCATGTATGTCAAGGTGTGGTGGCTTAGGCTGACTCCCAGCATCATAAATCCTCAACTCCACTGCCCACTCTATGTCCCCGTGTCTCAAGTCAGCCTCCATCTTCTGCGCTGAAACAGTTTGTGGAGGATATGAATGCATGGAACAACTAACTTGACATTCGGCCCCATAAACTCCATCTCCAGCTTCCTCCAATCTACAGTGACTTGTCCAAGAGAGTAGAACCACTGGACGCCCATCACAACATTGGTGTCTGGTACATCCACCACGAAGAAATGATCTATCACCGAGTAGTTCCCCATGGCACGACCAAAGGGAGGACATATCAGGTACACTGCATGGTCCTATCCCCTGGCACAAGGACTGAAAACCCCTCAAACTCCTCTGTAGTGATACCCCGCCTCTGAACCATCTATGCATCAATGAAATTGTGGGTGGTCCCACTATCTACCAAAACCGAGACACATTGCCCCTATACTGTGCCTCTGATCCTCAAGGTCAAAAATTTGGTAACCCCACACAACAAAGCTAGGACTCCTACAGCTAGTGCGAAAGGTGCTTCCCCAGGTGGTGATGGTGGAGGTGGTCCCCGCTCTGCATGTGTCTCATTGTCACCCTTACCTATCTCCAACTTCACATCATCCTCCTGGTCACTATCAAAGAAGACCTCAATGTAATGGGCCTTGCCCGCTATGCATCTACGGTATGGTGCCTAAGGCTCATGATAGGTGAAGCATAGCTTCCTCCTCTGGAAGTCTCTCCTAATCTCCTCATCCAACTATCCACGCCCCTGGACTGCTCGCTGTGCTGGGAGCCTTGTGTCATGTCCCCTCTGTGGATAAGGACCTCGTGGTGGTATGCGTGCTCAAGTCTTGGGGATTGCCCCCTGCAAATCCCTGGCACAAGTCACAGCCTTCTGCAAGGTAGTGGGTCTGTAGGATCTCACCAACCCATGGCGCCACGCAATGGCTCAAGCAAGCCCTCTGCAAATGTGTACACCCTCCTAGCATCAAATAAATCTGGCACCATGACTGAGACCCTCAAAAACTTTGATATATACTGCTTTGGGTGGTCAATCTGCCTAACCTGGGTCAGCTCTCTCAAATGGGCCTCTAGGTCCTTCCTATCAAAACTCTCCACCACTCACCGTGTGAAATCCTCATAAGAGGTCACGCTGGCATGCCTTAGCGTGGTTAAGCAATGAAACCACCAATCGTGTGCCTCTCCCTCCAAGTGCAACGTAGCCATTTTGATGGCCTCCACCTCTGTTATCCAGCTAAGCTAGAAGTAAGTATCCAACTTCTCTACCCAAGCACAAGTTGTGCACTTCGTATATCCATCAGAAGTGGGAAAATACATCCTCCCAACGATGCATCGCAAATCTGAACTCTGCGTGCTAGACCTACCAGTGTTCCTGCCTCTCTCGTTCTGCTTGAGCTGGCAGAAATATTTGAAGGACAATGTTGCTTTGAAATCCTCCCCCATGGACTGCCACTCTCGAAAATAGTCTCCCATGGGCATCTGATCATCTTGCCCCAGTTGCACACCCGGACTTGCTGGCAAGAATGTGGGTAACGTTGTCCTAGTTGGCCCACTAAAGGCCTAAGGATGAGTGATGGGTGATTGGTGGTTATATTGGTGAGATGCACCTGAAGTCTCCCCAAACAAAAAGTCTCTACTAGGTTCCTTCTCCTTGTTTTGATGCGTAAATTCCTCCAATAGCACCTTTTGCCCCCTTGCTAAATCGTTTAGGGCATTTAGGAGACTCTCGAAAGCCCTATCCTCTTTGTTCTTGGGCTCTCCCATCTCTACCACCTCCTCTTCTTGCACTGGTGTCTCAGTGTCAGGGGTGATTTCCAACTCTCTTTCCCTGCTCCGGTACCTTTGCCTTCGGTAAGTAATGTTCTACCTGTCCTCCTCGTACATAGAAAAAATCCCCCATGGCTGAGCCAAGATCTGAGCTTTGATACCACTGTAATATCCGAAATAGAAATTAACAGTGATAAACAAAGCAAATTAAGCACATCTAAACCAAGAAATGACACATGCAATCAAGTAACCAGAAACACGACAAAATGGGCCAATTTTATTATCAAATGATAGGAGTACAAAGTATGATGGAAAGAGTGCACCTGGGCTTGCTCAAGGCAATCTACAAGCCTCAGGTATCCAACAAAGCCTGCCCAACTGCTATAGAACAACTCCTCTCCAAGAATCTGCGCTGGCCCTAGTGAGACTGCACTGCTAGCTAGAAAAACTGAAGGTTTGCCCCACCTCCAATGCTCAAAAAATTTTGCAAAATTAGCCCTAATCTCCTCTCAACAAACCCACCAATAACCTAGAAAGGGTTTGCTCTATATTTGACCCCCAAATACCACAACCCGCACAACTGGTTGGAAAATACGACCCTCCTAAAAAACCTCTGTTGCACCCCTACAAATGGTGCCAAAATGCTAAGCTTTTCTCCCCTGGATGACTCCCTCGATTCCTCCACGAAACCCACCTCCATAAGTCCTCTCCTCAACTCCCACATGTGCCTATATTTTTTCTCCTGTGCAGGCCCTAGGAAAGAGAAATGTGTTCTGCCCCAAAGCAGCAATCTCCGACCACCAAATTCTCCACAAGGCTTAGTCTTCCCTTGGAGCAGCTATACTAAATTTCTACCAACAAGACACCCCTAGAAGCCAATTGAAATGAGTGGTACGATTTCCCAACTGCCTCCTCCCTAGACTATGAATTGGCTAAAGGAAACCTGTTGAATTGAGCTCCAACTCCACAAATCTCCTCACCCACGTAGCAATGGATTACCTCCCTAGGTTGGCACTCTAAATCCACCGAAAGAAGGGTGAACTCTCCCCTTAGAAAGCTTTGTTCTAAGAAGCACTTATGACCTAGCTAAACAACTTGAGCAACAAAGAAAATAGATAAGTTGACAAAAGATACCAATAACTGCTATGCCCCTTCTATTTATAATTTTGACTTGCCACCCCATGTGGGTCCTTCCATCTACTATTTTGACTTCTTCCCTTGCCAAATTCAACCTTTCTCCCCAAGGGGTGCATATTAAATGTGGGTGTGGCCCCCACATTCCACTAACAAAAAATATTTCGGCCCCCATCTCCTAAGTCTCATCCCCAAAATTTTGTGGGCCCCCATAATAGTCCAAAATGCAAAATTGTGAAATTGAGTTTAGGGAAATTATTCTAGGAAGGAACATTACACTGGCATTGGACCAAAAAGGGAGGGTCGAGGGCCCTAGAGGCTATGGCCAGCCCTAAAAGGGCTAAAAATGATGACACAAAGGGCTGCAAGGCTAACGCAAGGGCCAGAGAGGGAAGTGCTAGCCTTGGAAAAGCTAGATCCGGGCCCAGGAAGGCTGAAACTTGAAACCCTTGCTTTAGAAAAATTTATTTGCCTCAAATCTGCAATTTTGCTCAATTTCTTCAATGGTTGGCCCTTCAAAAAAATTTAGAGGCTAGATCTTACCCTCCAGGGCCTAGATCTAGCTTTATTCCAACGCTTCTTGCTTGATCACACCTGCAAAATAAATTCACAAATGCCCAAAACCCCAATATATACAAAAAATATCAAAACCCCAATTAGAAAAAATTATTTACAAAATTATTTACAAATGTACAAATATACAAGGCTTTTGAAAGAAACATTTAGAAATAAGTTTTTTTGAATTTTTTTTTGATAAATGGCCAAGTGTATTTCGAAGAATTAATGCAAGCTACAGCCTTTATGAAATTAAATAAGCCATGTAAATATTCAGAGTCCAAACAAGGTCAACCTACGTCCACAATTTGTGAACTTGAAGCCCAAACACTGGGGAACCTACAAACACTATATATTTTCCTTAAGAAAACTTGTTAGACATATGGAAAATCAGATCACCTAAGATAGACCCAAAATCTACCAATAGAATGTTCTTATCCCCATCTAATGAAAAACAAACTTTAAAAATACTAAGCACAATATAGAAAAGTTTGTACCCAGCACATACCACAAATCAGTAAACAATAAACACCATGAACTGCACCCCAAAGTCTTTATTATGATTCAAATAATGTTCCCAACAGGGCAGTAGTGTTACATTAGTTTTTCTGCAAATTTTCCTTAGCTAAACTTCTGATGGCTTGAGACTCAAATGACTCTAATTTAGATAGCCCCTCCAAGAAGAAAAATAACCGCTAGTTAGCTTGATCCTTGTCAAAATAATCTCGGTCGTCAATAAATCCATGGTCAACTTTTAATCTTTGTTGTTGAAATAATTATTTTTGAAGAATTTTCGAATTCCTCATTTAATCTATTTTTTATTAGCTCAAAATTAATTATTTTGAGCTAATTTTCTCAAAAAAGTGACTTTGACTTAATCACCAAGGTCCAAGAGTCCATTTTTTCTTGAAATTTCCAATATTCCCTTGGTAGGGGACCTCCAAAAATTAATTCCTTTGAAATCCACGAAATTTTCCACTTGAAGAATTTAATTTCTCTAGACATTTAATTTTGATTCTAATTAATTAAATTTATGGCTTAGGATTTTTAATTTATTTTTGCCAGAAAAATTAATTAATTAACACTTGAGAGGATAAATAATTTTTTCCACCCTCTAATATTTTAGCTATGGTGTCTAAGTATGAAAAACCATGCACTAAAATATTTTTTACATAAGATTTTTACAATTCAATCATCAAAGGGGAAACACTCGTTCCGTATAGCCCCTCAAATTACATACCCAATTCTGCGACACAATATGATGTAGTAGACCAAGTGATTTGTAACAAAATAATTTAACCAATTATCTTAAATTATTCCCAAATCACTTTTACATGAGACTCGACTAAAACACTAGGACTCACCTAAGACTTTGACAAAGAATTCCACCTTAGCTTTGGGCTGAGGTTGGAGGGATAAATTTTGTCGACCATCTATGTTTAGAAACACAAATGAATCAGTGAGACAAAAAACCTCCTAGGATGAAACTCTAGCCAAAATAATAAGCTTACCTAGGTTGTTACATACACACATAGTCTTAGTAGCATCATGTACATTATAAATTTGTAGAATGGGTTTACAATGACTCAATAAACTGATGACTGATAATCCGATCCTTTGAAAAAAATTTGGCATATTTGCTTCCTTGGAACTTTGACAAAAAGTGTTCAACGGGACTAAGCCCTAGACTAAATCCAAAAGATCATTAGGGTTTGGAGTCGAAACCCCAACCAATCAAATTGTCAACCCTATCAAGACAAATTGGATTGGAGGGTAAAGCCTTAGGATTATGGATTGATTACTTTCGCTTGAAAGAAGAAACCCTAGCTCCTAGAAGATCTGACATCTTGATGATGAGGTTGATTTGCAGGTTGGATGCAAGAAGGCTAAAGATTAGGAAGGAGCTGACATGTTCTCAAAAGATAAGTATCCTGTACTTTGTTTTATTTTTTAATTGTTACAAACGATGTGGACTTCTTCATGATGATGATATAGACGAGCTCAACTCCTTGATGATTTCTTGATGATGATATAGATTTCTTGATGATGATATGGACTCCTTGATGATGTGGGTTCCTTGATTATGTGGACTCTTTAATGATGGTGATGTTGATGAAATTAACTCCTTGATAAGTTGAACAAGGTTGATTGGACCCAAGAAGGCTAAGATCAAGAGGGAGATGATACACTCTCAAGAGATAAGTTACAAGTGCTTTCTTGATTGATTCTATTATTGTTTCATTATTTCTTGTCTTTGTATGTCTTGCTTGGCTGTATTGGTTCTTCCATGTCCTCCTAGTAAGGATTGCAGGTACATAATGAAGACTAGCACGTTGTGGTAATCGTTGAAAAGGATGGATGAATAATGTGACAAAGAAGGCTCATCACTGGATGGGCTTTAGACTCAGAGGGAGCAGACAAGAACACCTAAATTGAAGCATGTTTTGATCCATGATGTAAAGAAGTCAATTGGGAAGAAGGCTTGAAGTCTTGAAGATTAATGTTGATATGAATCTACAGAAAAAGAACCTGTGACTTTTCTGCTATATGTCGATGAAGTGCGTTTGACAAAGACTAAGGTCCTCTTCGTGTAGTGTAAGAGGGAGTTGATTGAATAATTGTAAGATTGAAAGTATGGCACAAACCTAGTGAAATCTTTGCTAACGTTGTGGCATAACGAACTGTGTGTCCATGGACACTTGTTTAAGGAAAACTTTGAAAAAGTTGCGAGACTCTACTGTTGATTTGATGAATCCCCTTAATTGCCTCGTTGAACCTCCAGATGCATGAAATTACTAACTCTATCTAGATTAGATTTATTTTGGGTGTTGTGTTGGTCTAAATGATGTGGATGATCCTGCTGCATGTAGCACGATTGAAACTGAAAATGCAGTTGATTTGTGAAGTTGGTTGTTGATATATTTGATCTTGTGTTGGATAGCAGGTTGTTGATATGTGCTTCTGTGAGAAGCCATTTATTATCTGTTGGATTCGACCACGGCACACTTTTTTGCTGACGAGCAGCTTGCTAGTATTTTATTTTGTGAGAAGCCACTTGTTTTTTGTTTGATTCTACCATGATTGTTGATATTTGCTTCTACGAGAAGCCCCAGCTAAAGCTGAATGAATAGTTGGATGTTTTTGTCTACTGAATGTTTGAAAAAGTGTTGAAAACTGTCATGGCTACTTTTTCTGCTGTTGATATTTATGTGAAGAGACTAGAATGTCTGAGAATCCCTTTGAAGAGGGAGCATTGATTGATAGCATCACGAATCTTCCTTAGGCTTATGTGCTAGGAGACCTATGGATTGGTCGGGAAGATTGTCACTCCCTTAGGCTATGGGCAGGGAGACTAGTGAGTCTGGTTGGGGAGCTTGGTTCTGAGGCATTGAGTTTGTGATCTCTCCCTTATGTTGTGTGCCGGGAGACCTCCAGGAGATTGATCTTGAGTTCCCTTCCTTAGGTCTTGGGCCGGAAGACCTATGATTTGGTCGAGAAGGATGAGTCATCTCCCTTGGGTTGTGGACTAGGAGACTGTATAGTTGAGGATTAGATAAGGATTCCTCCCTTAGGCTGTGGGTCGGGAGACCTTGTTTGTGGTCGAGGAGATGTACCTTGTATATATGACTGAGATAGGGATTCCTCCCTTAGGTTGTGGGTCGGGAGACCTTGTTTATGGTCGGGGAGATGTACCATGTGCATATGATTGATTTGGCCTCATTAGGGCACTGACCTGGAAGCCATGGGGTTGTGGCTTATGGGATATATTGAATGTTATGTATCTTTCCTTATGATGTGACTGATGATCTCTCCCCTAGATTGTGGCCGGGAGACCTATGGATTGGTCATCGAGATTGATCTTGATAGGGAGGGAGACTTGTACTTGTGATCTCTCCCTTAGGCTGTGGGTCGGGAGACCTATGGATTAGTCGAGGAGATGGATCTTGAGAGAGAGAATGAAAAGTACTTCCCTGGCTAAGAGGGAGTGTTCGAAATATGGTAAAAATGGTCAGTATTTTCATCATGTTGAAAAATATAACTTTTTTGAACTTAAATTTTTGCCTCTAATAATTCAAGTCGACCTCCTATTATTTTAGGTCTAGTAGGCTCCCAAAAGACACCCATTCGACCCCCCCTTGAAGTCTATATAGAGGAGTGCCTTCCTCCTCATTTGGCACATCAATTTGTCATGTCTATGTCTAATCCAGCGAATTTCAGAAGAAGGGTTTGGGATTTTATTTTGTTCTCGGGTATTGGTTTGGCTATTATATTGAAGATGTTTCTGATGTATTGATGAACTATGAAATCTTTCTCTCTCATAAGGAAACATTTTTGGGTTTTCCCCTTATGGGTTTTGCCCTGGACTCACACCTAATTTTTGTGTCTCTTGTCTCATGATTTCATGGTTATTTTCTACTATTGATTCATGTTTAATGGTTGATATTTTTCTTTTGTATAATTGTTTAATGATTTTTGAATAAATGTTATGTAGAATTAATGTTAATTGATCATTGCAAGTTGTTATCATGATGAAGAAAAATTATTTCTAGATTGTGCCCTAGAAAATCAACAAACCCTAGATCATAGATTGTCATTATTAGGGATCTCCAAGGAAAAGGAATTGCTCTTACCATTGATTGAGGCCTTGTGCTTAAGTTGAGCCTTTTTCTTGGAAGCCTCTCGGTCATCTTATACCATACACCTAGAATACCTATTAGGTGACCTATTCACATACTAGGACTCCTCCCATTAGTGAAAACCTGTAAAGAGAAAGGGGTTTTGGCTGTAGTGACAGTGGGCCACCACCCCATTGTTGTCTCTTGGTCTAGTATTAGCCTTGTAAGGTACCCCCCTTCAAGGCTTGCTATATTTTCCAGCAACAATATTCACCATGAGCCTTTTGTCATAACTTTACTAATCCTAACTTAGGGAAGCCCCGTTTGCATTGGAGAAGAGCCCACCTAAAATGAGGGCAAGTATTATTGTGGTGAAAGTGGGCAGCCTTCATGAGTTCTCTTGAGGTGCACTGTATTTTAGGACTTTACCACTTTGAGTGCAAGTCAATGTACTATTTTAGGTCAACATTAGAGGTTAAGTGGTTAAACACCTGTAAACATTTAGGCATGACTTAAATATGTAATATGAGACATGGCATAACATAAGAGAGATGTATACACAACAACATCATTAAAGAAATCCATCTTTTTTCCTAATTACATTTGTCTCTCATGTATATACCCTAAAAATCCATCATGTTATTAGAGCAAGACCTATGGATGTTGTATCAAAGTCTTTGTTCTATGGCAAAGTATGTGTGAACCCAACATTCAAAGAGAAAAAGTCATCTTAGGAGAGCAACAAGTCAAAAATTAAAAGATGAACAAACCTTAGAAAGTGTCAAATCAAAAGAGTTTATAATTTTAAATCTATAACCTTTCAAAACTTACAAAGCTCTTAGAAAGTCTTTGAAATCCCTATACATATCGAATGTTGTCTCTTTCATAATGAACGTTGCATATCAAGAATGATGCTCTGAAAGAATGAAACAACATCAAACTTCATACATACTGGTAACTATTGAAATTTGTAACTAAGTTCGGTCTTCATAAATGTATTTGAGATGTACTTATCAAGAGAATGAAGAAAATATTTTTTATTATTATTATGACTTATTAAACAATGGGTTTCATGTTTTGGTCATCATGTTTTAGGTCAAAGTGCCCATTAAGGACTTCAAGGATTTACTTTGATTCATCAGAGTCATTGTACATTAAAAGAGACCCTTCTTGGGCTTTCAAATCATGTAAAAAGTCAGCCTCAAGACAAGTAATTCGACCTCCCTGGAAGGCTATAAATACAAGGCAATTCGAATTCATTTGGAGCATCTCATTCTCTCTCATATAGTTCGATTCTAGAAGCTGGAAGCTGGAAAAGTGCGAAGTTGAAAAAGGGCTAGAAGAAGGGTTGGAAAGGAGTGCAAGTTTCCGAAGGAAGATAGAAGACCTCAAGATCGAAATTTTGGGACAACTCTCACTCAGTTTTGAGGTGTATCAAAGGAGATCTAAGTTCTCCAAGTTTGGTCGAAGTTATTGCTGCTACTGCTACAGGGTCAAAGCTGCTACTGGGTCGAAGTTGTTGTTGATACCAGTAGGTCGCAGTCGCTTGTGAAGGGTTGTCATCTACAAGAAGGATTGAGGGTTGACTTGGTGTGGAGGAAGTCTTTGTCTAGGTCTAGAGTCTTGGATTATCTCGAGAAACTATTGAAGGAAGAATTGTTGACTAGGTTTTCCCCTAGATAGGGGGTTTCCCCTAGATAGGGTTTTGCCCTATCTTTTTGTCCTTGTGTTATTGTTTTGGTAGTTGCTTGATGAATTAAAAGATAAAAGAATCACATGTAATTATCTATATAAGAAAATCTTTCTTCCTTTATAATATTCTAACAGTAACCACACAAAGAAACCACATGTGACAATCTTGAAGGCAGTTAGAAACTAACATTCCTCCATTAGGCCCACAAAAAATGAAAAAATTTAGCAAAGGAATGTTTGCTTCGTGAGGATGCTATGAAGTGTTTGACTAATGGCCTTAGCGTTGTTTCCAAGTATGCTTGAGCTATGAGATCTCTCATTCTAGCAAGTAGTTTGGTGGGCTATTTGAGAATTTTCTATTGCATGATTTAAGCTATTTGCTCAATTGTAAAACCCATTCACCCATTTCAATTCAAAGCCTCAGCTGAGGGGTAGAGCAACTGCAAATAATTGCCTACAATGAGGATAAAAATCGTTCCTTGGCAATTATTTGTTGCTATGGAAAATCTTGATAGGTAAGTACTAATTTACATGTGTCATCTCTTAACTTTTGTTGCGTTTGTTAAGAAAAATACAGTACCCAGGTTGAATGCAGTATGTTTGGTAGAATGTTGGTAATTTAGTATGACTTCTACTAGAAATCTATGTTGAATTTCAATAAAAGAATGAGATTGGTATTAAGTATTTGTCATTGAAGAAGGTTCACCTAGAATTCTATCATTAGAAGTTAAAACAAGCAAATATAAGATGAAACTCCTACAGTTTTTACCTACAATTAATTTTTGTTTGCATAGTGACATGATTGGTATTCACATTTATGCATCACGTATGATCTTTTGATGCTAAATCTTAGTCATTCAAAGTGAATGTTAAGTTTTGTATGGCCCATTCCCTCAAAAGAGTAATAAGGGGATCTACTGGAGGCACCTAATAGTATCCTTGGATCCTTTGAGCCCATTATCAAAGTCTTTGTCACACATATACTCACATTTGAACCTTCCCTTGTTGTACTTTTACCAATTGTCCCCTATGGCAAATTGGTCTTAAAGATCCTATCCCCATGATCCCAATTGTTTGGCTTCCTTAGGCAATGTACAAATTAATGGAAGGCCCCTCTTCCCACACTACTTCCCTGAAGGAAACCATCGAAGAGGCATTCCAATTGCCTATATCGTAAATTGTAAGAGACGGAAGGAATAACAAACATGATTTGTGGCCAATACTTTGTCCTTAATGTTTAATCTTCCCACTAGCAAAAATGCTAGCAAAGCCATATGAAGGTTTAGGATCCAATGCCAAAGGATTTTAAGCATTATGTGCTTAGCAAAATATTCTTCCATTTCGCAATGAGCCAATTGAGAAAAGTCTTCCTTGTCTTACCCTTTGCCCATTGAAGACTTCCCTATAATATTCTCTAATATGCATCAACCTCATATAGCTAATAACATGTTTGCTCATGTTGAACAATCCTCACATCCTCACAAATGTAGTTCTAATTCAATTGACTAGGACATTGACAAACCCCTTGTAGGAAATGTTAAGCAAATTGATTACAGGGATATGTTTAATCATACTTGCAATATCTTTTTCCTCCCATATGTCTTGCTTCCAATACTTGATGTGTCCAAATCAAAGAATCAGGAATCATGGACCTCTTTGGAAGGATTGGAAATGGTTCTATGGATATTCCATTATGGATTGCAAAACAAGAAATTTTATTCTAAAATCCAACCAAATTACCTATTAGGACAAGTAATATTGCCTAGTGGCAACTTATGTGATGTGATTTTGGATGTAAATCTTAACATTGCCTTTGGAAAGTTGTTTGGGTAATTATTGCCCCATAGTTGTCATCTTATATGGCCTCATGGAGACATTTTAGGGAGTTAGTTATGCTAGCCCATGATACCTTATTATACTTCTAGGTCATCTAATCAAGTTTATTAATATTTTAGAGGATGTCTCTAGAAGGTTAGTGTATACAAATAGAGGGTTCATTTCCCTTGTTTGGACATAAATAGTGGGATATATAGTGAGCCATATATAGACATGGTGTATGAGTTCTCTTTTGGAGCTTAATGATAAATCTTGGAGAATGGGCCACTCTATTAAATATCATGTAAGTTTTGATTCTATTTCTTTTGTTTGATTATGCATTCCTAAATTATTGTTATGTAAACACATCAAGTGGAAACTAGATATGGCCTTCCCTTGTGCATAATTTCTACATGGTATCAACATTAAGACTTTCACCCCCTGACCTAATCTTTTTGTAACCCAAAACTTCTCTGTGAAAACTTGTTCCAATGGGGTGGCTTGCAAGTTGTCCTCAACAACATTTGATCATGAAGAAGGTGACTTTTTTTGTAAGGCTTTTGGCAATCAGATCAAGAATTCTTGGAGTAATCAAACATCCAAGTGCCTTACTAACCTTTTTTGAGCTGAAGTTTTTGTTGAAATTGCCGAAATTTGCAAGATGTTACAATAGCTTTTTCGACCCAAAAAACCTCTGATTTAGGAGATAATCTCTTGAATCTTTTAAAGTTGATTTGAATTTTGAAACAAATATTTCCAAATTCTACCAAAAGAATTTATCAAATGTCCTAAAAGTTTACTTTGTCCTTCCTCGGCTCAACAACCTTGAAGGGATGGATAACTTTCAAGAAGTGGCGAGAGAGAATTAATGGTGCATATGACAACCACCAAACTCAACCAACATATATCTACGTCAAGGTTTGAACCTAGATCATATACAGCTACACCATAGCCCTATTGGATGCAAAGGTCCTTTTCTAATTTCCAAAATCTGATATAAGGTTTTCCATTAACAACTACATCAAGTGCAAGTATTTTTTGGGTTCTAACGACATTAAATCTCATTTATCAGAAGAAAACTACAATTTTCTTTTGAATTGACGGCAAACTTAGGTAACATATCTATTGATAACTCATTAAATGTGATTTTCCTAACCAACTAGTTGCAACAGTGGCTTAGAGAAATGTTGCAAACATAGGTATTGGGATAAAGTTGGTAAGGGTACAAAAAACAAAAAAAATTGCAACAATCCAGTAAATATCGATAAAAATCGGCAAACATCCGCAAAATTATGATACCGCTAAAACATCAGTAAAATTTGGCAAACATCAGCTAGGCCAAAAAATCGCAGTTTCACAAATTTTTTGCAATAAAATAGAGATGTTTGCAACATTGGTATATAGGATACATGGCAGACCTAGAGTGTTGACATGCCCACTCAATAAGTTGAAGTTTTGTAGATTGCAATAAAATAGAGATGTTTGCAAAACTGATATAAAGGATACATGGCAGACCTAAAGTTTTGACATGCCCACTCAATAAGTTGAAGTTTTGTAGACTGAAGCAATTTTGGGGATGTTTTCTATTAGTTGCACTTTAAGTTATCCCTATCATGGTGTCTTCCTGTTGGACACCTAATCCACTAAGGGTTGGTGTGGAAGTTGAACAGCGAAAGGTAGTCCAAGGGACCACTTGGAATATGAAACCAAGGGTCACTCCTATGTATTATAAATATGTATCATTGTGAATAAGATATGCAATTCAACGTTTATCTTTCATATTCTGCCTTCGCCATGTATGTGTTTAACCTGGTATCAAAGCAAGCGATATCCTACCCCGCTCATATTTGAGCCACTTCTTTTGTGGCCTCTCTATGCATGTCAGTTCTGCCATCAGTTCTGCATTTCTTGAAACTTTGCCAGGAACCATGGTGAATGATGCCCAAAGTGAATGCTGAGAACATGATTGTGTTTGATTAAATGTCGTGGTTGGTTAATTCCCGACGTAGAAATTTGAGGAGAAGAAGAGAGTTTGGTACTACAGCTGCAATGAAAGGACAAGAAGAGAATTGGAGAAAGGAAGAATAAGGGTAGTGGAAGAGGCATGACAGGCTTCTATGAAGATACTTGCACAAAGATTGAAGAGTCCTCTTAAGTCAAAGTAAACTGCCAGACATTGCAAGTGAGTAAAATTGCACCTTAATCTCTAACAGTGCATAGCTCATCCTTAAGTATTGAGATACAGTGTGATTAATTACTATGTGCTTGGTTGGTTCCGGTTATGTTAATCAATTACTGGTAAAAATTCCACTGTGTAATTCTCATAGAACAAAAATGTGAGTGCCTTTGTTTGCTGGTGTGAAATTCACATTCTACAGCACTATGCCCAATTTGTTGTATTGTCGAGTAGTTGTGTATGTATATTAGTTGTTAAGTTAATCAAATGCCATGCTACAGTATAGCATCTGCATTTACTCATGCAATTAATCAGCCAGAATATTAATTTCTGGCCATCGGTATCGCTAGAGGTTTGTCATAGCCCATTCACTCAAGTGATAAATCGTTGTATACAAGCTAGTGTTGAACCATGTGTGTTCTATTCACCTAACACTACAGTCCTCGAATTGCATTGGTTGTTATGTATGGCATGTGGTATCAGTATTGTCCAACATTAGTTCTGACATTTCTGCTCCTTGTCAGTGTTGGAAATACTGAGAGGGGAGATGAATCAGTATTCCTTAGCAATTAACACTTTTAAAACTTTTCAGAGCATTAGTTAATCTTCAATTATTATTAATGTTTATGCAGTAATAACAGTAAATAAAAGAACACAGTAAACGCAAGAAGTTTAGGTGGAAAACCCCTGCAGGTCAAAAACCACCGAATGCTTTTCTAATAAATTCTTTAATCTTCAACCCCAATTGAAATGAAAGCAACAACTTCCTAGAATTCTAGAAAATAATTCTTCTCTAGCTCCCACTAGAAGGACGCCCCAACACCCTGATTTCTTCAGTAGTCAACTGAATGGATGCCCCAACATCCTAGACCAACCTACCACCCTGAAGTGTTGCTCCAACCTGTAGACGAATTCATGCACCATCCTAGCACCTCCCTGCCACCCTATAATCATTGAAATGAGACAAGAGTGTGGATTCCTGTACTAAGGACAACGATCCACGATACAATATGATTTACAATGATTTTGACCGAACACCCAATCACACTATGACCTGCAACCCAACCATGACATCATCCCAACAGAGACTCCTATACCTCCCAATAATGCCTTTTTCGACTGTAGGCAAATTGACTCTTTTATAATAATGACTCTTCCAATGATGACACTTTTACAAATGACTCGTTTACAACTTTACAATTATGACTCTTGGCCTTGACACTTCTTCACAATATGGTTGTCATGTCTTCAAAGGATGTCCCGTTGCAATGCTTCCTTTGATTTGATACTTCTTCTCTTGAATTCTTGCTTGAAGTTGTACTTGAACCTTCTTCTACCTGCATGCAAAATTTGCCCCGTGAAACCAATCCCAAAACAAAACAAAATACCCTTCAACTTACCTCTGCCTGCAAAACACATGTAAGTGCATAATAATGAATAAATACAAATTAAAATTACAATGCGTATCTAAAGTGTGCTTATCACTTTTGTTGTTGACTTGTTGCAGCAGTAGACAAAGACTCCCACTCTTGATATAGGCATGGACTCTATGCAAGACTATATCCAAAACTAACCTAAAGATATATACAATAAAAACTGATGACAAACCCTAGACATGTGATGGACCAAGTTCTAAGTACAAAAACCAGAGACCATTCTATGAACTACAAAAAGACAAGTAACATGAACTTACAATATCATATAGATTTAGTAGACTTGGTGTAGCATCAAGAATATGTTGCATTAAATGTGTAGTATCAAAAATAAGACATCCAGAATGTGGTATCAAAACTAACTGTAACATATAGAGACATAGAAATATAACTGATACCCTGTATGTACTTACTTGTCCTGCAAAAACATATGTCAAAGATGATACTCATATTTCAAATGTAAACACTAATCATACATACCTTGTTGTAGGAGACTTACCCTTGATTGTTGATGTGTGGTCCTTACTGCAGTGATCCTTGAATGCATGCTTTTTCTTTCCTTCTAGGACCTCAATATTGAATATGTTGTATTTATGTAATTTTGGATCTCCAAGGTCTGAAATTTCGTCCTATGGTAGCCCTCTGAGTCCTCTTTCCAGCCCCACAGGTCTGATCAAGATTGGATTCTGAAAAGTTCAGAAGACTTTCTCCCAAGAAGGGAGCTGCAGCAGACAAGAAAGAAGAGCGAGATGATAGACGAGCAACGCAATATGAAGCGCTTTGACACCAGAGAGCAATCAACGCATCCAGATGAACAGGCAGAGGAACGTTTCAGCAGATCAAAATACGTGGAACAGGCTACCAACGTTTAGCAGAGAATATGGGAGAGGAATGTTTGCATCGTTCAGGTGAATGTCAGGCACAGGTCCGTATAAATGGAATATGGCAGACAGAGGGTGCAGCTAATTGTATGGAGGGGTAGCGCAGGTATATGAGAGCAGACAAGGGAGTTACAAGGGACAAGAGCTAAAAAAGGAGCTGGCTCTAATACCATGTCAGGCCAGGCAGTAACTCCATCGGGCAGAAATAATTTCATTGTTTTATTCCATCAGGTAGGTCTTCATTATATACATGAGGGAGAGACTATTCAGTTCGTCTCTCGATGACTGTTCATATTTCCTATTTATCTATTTACAATAATTCACCCAATCACAAGGATTAGGTGTCAACATTCCCCCCCCCTTAATCTAAAGGGATGTTGGTGAGTCCAAGCATCATTCTGAATCGTTCAAGCTTTTTTCTTCCAAGCACTTTGGTGAAGATGTCTGCAATTTGCTCATTTGTGGAACAATAACGGAGATGGATTGTTTTGGCCTCAACATGGTGTCGAATCAAATGATATTTAGTATTGATGTGCTTCGTTCAATCATGGAACTTTGGGTTCTTGGCCAACTTTATTGCAGAGGTATTGTCAATCATGAGTGGAGTTGATTGTACTTGTTTTACCTGCAAATC
>APFE031662560.1:39014-59394 GCA_000404065.3 Pinus taeda | reverse complement strand
CCAAAGAAATAATGACAGTGCGAGGCCTTGACTCATACACATCATGTCGCCTCCACAAGTATGGTTGGCCTAATAGTACATCACAAACATCCAGAGGTGTAACATCACATAATACCTCGTTTGTGAAGGGCTTGATGTTGTAGGGAAGGTGGCACTACTGGCGAACTTTTAGATCTCGTCCTTCATGAAGCCATCCGATACTGTACGGCTGTAGGTGTGGTGCAGTCGGTAGGCCCAACCGCTTCACGACCTATGCTGAAACGAGGTTCTTTTGGCTGCCACTATCGACAATGAATTGCAGTGGCGAACCCTTCACCCACATTTGTGAGTGGAAAAGATGTTCCCCCTCCTCTGGATCTTTGGGCTCATTTTTCTAGATCTTGTCGGTGGCAACAATGGCGCTAGGATTTGCATCAATGATCTGCTTCACTTTTCCATTCCCCTTGTCGGGTTCTGGGTCAGGGTCGGAACATACATCTGATTCGGAAGCCTTCAACTCGGCCACCAGCAACTACTTGGTCCAACACCACTTTCTTGTGTCCTTTTTCAACTTCATGGTGTTGTTATTTTCTTACGACTTCGACGGGTTGTCTTGGGTCACCTCGCCTTGGCTTTGTCCTTTGGTCTTTGGATTCACAGATCCAAAGTCTTGCTTCTTTTGTTTGAACTTTTGCTTAATTTTGACAGCGTATCAATACTTCGTGCCAAGCGAGGAGATGTTCAGGAACTCCATCTCTTCCTAGATGTATCTGTGTAGGTGACCGCAGTATTTGAGTACCATATGCAGATCAGAATCTTTGATACCCAACTATGTGCGAAGGGTATGAAAAATGTTGGTGAACTCTGGCACATCTTGGTCACTTCCCTATCGCAGTGTGGTCCACTTTATGTATTTGTCCTCGTAGCTTTTGACAGGGTAATACTGCTCCTTGATGGCATCCCGAAATGAATCCCAAGTGGGTGCGGCTAAAAACAGTGAGCCAATGCTTTCATCCTTCTGCACATAGTAGGTTTCCCACTAGTCCTTGACATGGGGGACTGCTTTGAGAAGAGCGAAAACAATCTTTTCCCAACTCGAAAATTCATGGACAGAAAAATACCCATCTCGCCGATTTAACCATTTATTTACAGCATCTGCGTCTATTTGACCCTCGAAGATGGGGATTTCAAAATTAACTTGTACCTTAAATGGTGTGGCGTTTCCAGAGTAGTTGTTGGAAGCCAATGCGTCGCCTCTAGGTAGCCGTTGAAGGATCTGTGCGAAGCTATCCATCATCACGTTCCTTTACCACTCGAGGGCTTCTTCGAGCAATATTTTGATAGGATCTCCTGCCCCCTCGTCTTTCTTTTCATCCACCATGGGATGCCGTCGGGATTTGTGAGGCTGGTCTTGCAAAGGTTCGACCAGTTCAAGCCCTAACTCCTTATATCCTGACCTCGTTGGGGACATGCAAAGAAAAACAGAGAAAAAGAAGACTGCTCTGATACCACTGATCCAGATTTAAACTGGAACACAACAAATTACAGAGATAACCATAAACACAGAGATGCAGCAAAAATAATACTTCATTTCATTAATGTAAAATACTGAAATATGCTTACAAATAGAAATGGAAATAAACCAGCTAGGGCAATGGTAGCTTATCTCTGAGAAGAGATGTGGCGGCTACATGCCTCTAAACTGTGTTACAATGAGGCTCGAAGGCCTATTTATTGTTGAGAAACAATGAAAAACCCTTAACATCCCAAAACCTAACCCTAGAAGATGAAATACCAAATTGTGGGCCCCGTTTTGGTTAAGTTGGTACATCAACTTCCTGGGGTCGTAACTTTGGCCCTCGATCTCCGTTTGATGCGTACAATAGCTCTTTAGAAATTTATCCGAGCAATATAACTTTGGGAAGAGCAAAATTTGTCCATGGACACATGTTGCTCCCAGATTTCCCACAAAACGTTGTTTAGGACCTCAAAACGGCTTCGGAAGTTCAGGACCCGAAAAACTGCTAAAATGGTAAATTGTGCTACAATTACTGGAACTGAAAAACTGAAAGAGACAATTGTGGGGGTCCAAATGGGATAGGTGGGTGGCCACCAACATCCACCTAGATCAAGGTTGTAGCCTTCTGCAGGTAGAATCCTGCGTACTGGTATAAGACTGCACCAATACAAAAATTATAAAAAGAAGTTTCTTATTAAAAAGAAGATAGAGACGATTGCAGTAGGTGGTTTTCATCCACATTGGGTTTCCACCTTATATCTTGTATTCATGTGTGTGTGATTTTCTGTTCTGTTTTACTGCACTTGGTTACTGTTTATATGGTTCTAATGCATTGATTAAAGATTAGCATATGAAAAATTAACTGAATCAAAAGTTTGCAGGATATACACTAGTTGCCTTAAGAAAAGTTTCATATACACACAAGTTCCATTAACTGAAGTAGTGTATATGAATCTGAGTATGGAAATGAAATATTATTGACTTGCTAATAATGATTCACCCCCCTTCCCCCCCAAGTGTTATTTCTGACAATTGGTATCAGAGCAGGTCCTTCAGAAGAAGCTTGATTGCTTGAAGGAAGATCTATCATCATGAGTAACTACGAAAGAGAGGGATCCATTAGACCACCAATATTTGATGGGAGCAACTTTGTTTATTGGAAGGTAAGAACTACAACCTATCTTCAACCTCTTGGAACAGATGTCTGGGAAATCGTGGAAGGAGGATATACATTTCCATCAGCAGTTACTACAGATACGGCATATAAAAAGCAATATGAAACTAATGCCAAGGTTGTCAATACATTATTGGGGAGTCTGTCACAATCAAAATTTTTCAAAGTTATGCAGCTCAAAACCGCCAAAGAAATATGGGACAAGATCGTTTTAAGCTATGAAGGAGACAATAAGGTAAAACGTGCAAAACTGCAATCTCTCAGAATTCAATATGAAACTCTCAAAATGCACAATGATGAAAGTATAGCTAACTACTTCTTACATATAGATGAGATTGTTCATTGCATGAAGAACTTGGTGAAGAGATAAAAGAAGTTACTTTAGTTGAAAAGGCTTTAAGATCCTTGTCTACTAAGTTTGAATCAAAAGTTTCTGCCATAGAAGAAAAGTAGGATCTTCAGAGTATCACTATGACACAACTGCACAGAATCTTAACTACTTTCGAAATGAGAAAAGGAGGTCCATCAGACATGAGAGAAGTTGCATTCAAAACTTCAGGAAGAGAAGGACTCAATGAATCAGGACATATTTTAGAAGAAGAGGAAGAAGCAAACTTTGTCAAGAACCTTCAATGGGGTTCTAGAAGATTCAGAGGTAAATTACCTTTCAAATGTTTTGCTTGTGGAAGAGTCAGTCACTATGCTGCCAAATTTCCTCATAAAGATAAGATTGATAAAGGTAAGGAATCATCAAAATGGATTAGAAAACAAGGTGTAAGTAAGAAGAGCTACTATACACATGAAGATAGCGATGGTTTATCAAATAGTGATGAAGACAATAATGACTATAGACTTCTGATGGCTTTTGAAGATGATGATTTCTTGGATGCTTTAGATGAAGATAATCTTTATGAAGAAATCTCTAATTCAAAATATGTTTAGAAGAAAAGAATATGATTATAGATACTCTGACATTCCAACTTGCTGAAAGAGAAAAACACAATGAAAAACTAGAATGTGAAATTGTGGGTCTAAGGAAAGATATTAAGAAAACAAAAGCTCTCAATCTCAGATTTGCTAAAGGATCAGAAACTTTAGATGGAATTATCAAAGTGTAGCGTTCTCCTCTGATAAAGACAGGTCTTGGATATAGTGAAGAAGCATCTCAAGCACAGAAGTCTTCAACCTCCACTAAAAGCTATCTTGATGCAGCAAAGAGCAGTGAACAGTTTGACAATCGTCAGTAAAGGCATAAAGAAATTCACCAAGTAAATCGGGTTCAATCTACTTCAAGGATGAATAGAAGTTCCAACCAACCTCAGGCAAATCATACTCAATTAGCTTCAAGAATGAATGTCAATGGAAACTACAATCACCAGGTTAGTAGATTCGATAATCGCAGGAACTTCTTTAATGGCCAATGTTTTTAATGTCATAACTTTGGACACAAAGCTGCTCAATGTGTTGCCTACAAGACCATCATGACTAGAGAAGCACTAAATCAAAGGAATGTGACAGGGATCATGAAAAGGACTTACAATAACTTTTCGCTTCTTGAAAATGAAATAGAATGCTCTATCTGTAACAAATTCGGTCAATAATATTCTGAATGCAGGAGTAAATTTCAGGAAACATCTCAGAAGGAGAAAACTTCATTGAGTCCCAAAATATGGAGAAAGAAAGAACCAAAAACAGAAAGATGTGGTATAGCATTGTATGCAGAAGGACAAGAAAATCAGTGGTAAATCGACAGTGGATGCTCGAAACACATGAAAGGTGATAAAGAAAAACTTCAGTCATACAATGCCTCAGAAAAGGAAAAGAAGGTCTCATTTGGAAATGACACTCCTGCTATCATAAAAGGTAAAGGTTATGTTCTCTTGAAAGAAAAGGTAAAAGCTGGGAATGTTATGTACGTTGATGGTCTAAAGCATAACCTATTGAGTGTTAGTCAAATGTGTGATCAAGGAAATGAAGTAGTATTTCGATCAAATGGATGTGTTGTTCGTGAGCTTGATACAGGAGAAACCGTGATCAAAGGCATAAGAACTCCAAACAACTTATACATACTTAAGGGAGGACAACAACAATGCTATCTAAACAAAAATGATGAACACTAGCTATGGCACAGAAGATTGGGGCATTTAAGCTTCCCACAAATAAGGAAAGCATGCAAATTCCAGGTTGTTCGTGATCTTCCTGATATCAACATTCCAAAAAATACAATATGCAAATCATGTCAATTTGGTAAGCAAACCATAACACATTTCCTTGAGAAGGAAGGATCAGCTAGTAAGCCTCTTGAACTTGTTCATACTGATTTATGTGGTCCATCAAGGAAAAAATCACCTCGTGGAGAAGAATACTTTATACTGTTCATTGACGATTTTTCCAGAATGTGTTGGATAAGACTTATAAAGCATAAAGATGAAGCATTTGAAAAGTTCAAAGCCTTCAAAGCTTTGTTTGAAAATGAATCAGATTGCAAAATCAAATGCCTCAAATCTGATCGAGGAGGGGAATTTACCTTGGATGAATTCTTCGACTTTTGTGAAGAACATGGAATAAAAAGAGAATTCTCCACCACAAGGACTCCTCAGCAAAATGGAGTGGTAGAAAGGATGAACAAAACTATTCAACAAATGGCTCATGCCATGCTAGATGAGTCTGGAACTCCTACAACCTTCTAGGGTGAAGCTGCATTTGCTGCCATCACTATCCTCAACAAAGCAAATGTTCGTGTAAACAACACTCAAAATCCACATGAACTTTGGTATGGTAAGACTTACTGTAAAATACTTCGAAGTTTTTGGAAGCAAATGTTACATCAAAAGGACTGATGAAAAACTTGGCAAGTTTGAACCTAGAGTAGATGAAGGCATTCTCCTTGGTTACTCTTCCCAAAGTAAAGGATATAAGTGTTATAATAAAAGACTTGGGAAAATTATTGAAAGTATTGATGTTGTGGTTGATAAAGCAAGCAAAAATCCAAAGTAGGTAAAAACTGAAGAGTGTGAAGAAGATGACAATTATCCTTCCACATCAAATCAGACTAATTCTGAAGAAGAAGAAAACAATGAATCACCAGAAGAACAGATAATGGTAGAAGAAAAGACTCCATCCAGGTATGTTCAGAAAAATCATCCAGAGACTCAAATTTTGGGACAGAAAGAGGTAGGTGTGCAAACAACAAGAACTATTACAGAAGCTTCAAGCTATCTAGCATTGCTTTCCTCCATCGAACCTCAAAATGTAAATGAAGCATGCAAATATGAATGTTCGGTCAAGGCCATGAATGAAGAACTTGAGCAAATTGAAAAGAATAATACTTGGGAATTAGTTCCTAGACCTCATGATAAGAATATCATAGGAACCAAATGGATATTCAAAAACGAGTTGAATGAAAATGGTGAAGTTATTAGAAACAAGGCCAGACTTGTTTGTAAAGGATATGCTCAACAAGAAGGTATAGATTTTGAAGAAACTTTTGCATGTGTTGCTAGACTTGAAGCCATAAGAATGTTCCTTGCTCTTTCTAGTTTTCAGAAATTCAAAGTATACCAAATGGATGTAAAATTTGCCTTTCTTAATGGGGACTTAGAAGAAGAAGTATATATTGAGCAACCAGACAGATTCATCCTTGGAAATGATCCAAAACTTGTATGCAAACTCATAAAGACTCTCTACGGTCTAAAACAAGCTAGAAGGGCTTGGTATTACTGTCTTGACAAATACCTCCATTAAAAAGGTTTTACAGAAGGATCAACTGATAGCAATCTATATACAAAGATTGACAATAATAAATTGCTAATACTTGTTGTGTATGTTGATGATATCATTTTTGGTAACAATGAAGAAGCCATGAGTCAAAACTTTGCTTTGGTAATGCAGCAAGAATTTGAAATGTCCCTGCTTGGTGAGCTCACATATTTTCTTGGTCTACAAGTTCAACAAAATAAAGATGGTATTTTTCTATCACAAACCAAGTATCTCAAGCAAATCTTGAAAAAATACGGCATGGAAGATTCTAAACCAGTATGTACCCCCATGGTAACAGGATGCAATCTCAACTCAAATGATGAATCAACAACAGTACATCAACCAACCTACAGATCCATGATTGGCAATTTGCTTTATCTAGCAAGTACGCGACCAGACATCATGCATGCAGTGGGAATAGTTGGAAGATTCCAAGAAAATCCAAAGGAATCACACCTTCAGGCAGTCAACAGGATCTTCAAATATCTTCAAGGAACTCAAAATTTTGGTTTATGGTATCCTAGGGATACAGATCTTACACTTCATGCATATACAGATGCAGATTGGGCAGGAAGTGTGGATGACAAAAAAAGCACTAGTGGTGGTGCATTCTATATGGGTTCCAGATTAGTGTCTTGGTTAAGTAAGAAATAAAGTTCAATTGCATTATCTACAGCTGAAGCAAAATATGTGGTTGTTGCATCTTGTTGCACACAACTCCTTTGGATGATGCAAACATTGCAAGACATTCAGATCACATGTACTCCACCCATCTCCATTCTATGTGATAATACAAGTGCAATCAACATTTCAAAGAATCTAGTCGTGCATTCCAAGACCAAGCACATACCCATCAAATATCATTTTCTACGTGAACAACTGCTTGAACAAAAGGTCAAATTGGAGTATGTTCCCTCCAAAGAACAGGTTGTTGATATATTCACCAAACCACTGCCCAGAGAGACATTTGAATATCTCAGACAGAGCTGGGAGTAGTTGATGCATCATCTTGATGTTGAAACTTATCTGTTTCAGAGAAAAGTGGTTATACGCTAGTTTCATGAAGCATATCTGCGTACATACGTAGGTTGCTATGGATACAATCGCATATATGTTGGTTTGAAGAAAAACAGTGGGCCAGACTCAGGATGAAAGGAGTCTGATATGGATCTGACAATGATCATCTGACACAGGTTCAAGGGGAGCATATACTTCTAATAATGCATTGTTGACATTATCTTAGAAGATCTTGGTACAAATTCATAGTTGTTTTTTATTCAGGTGGAACAAGTTCAGGTGGAGATCATGGTTGCTGGTCTGGATCGTGATTGACAGATGTTGCTGATGATAGTTGTTGATAACTATCATAGTCTTGTTTCAGATATTTGGTCTCTATGTCATGTATATCTTTTAATGTCAAGGTCATGAAACGACCTATTTTGTTTCCCCACTATGCATGGGATGGATGATGTAATGCTCTTGTTTTGACATGTATAATCACTTGGTATATCCCCATTTGGTTGGGAGATGGATGTATGTATGAGTCATTAGTGATAGGAAGGTCATTTATGATGTATGTATAGAGTCATCTTTTTGCAGACCTTGCTTATATTTAGGGGGAGCATGGACAACACACTTCAGCATATTAGAGAATTCAGCATGTACTCAGGGGAAGCATAACCCTTTGCCCTTGATGACAACGGGGGAGAGTGACTTGGGGTTGCCATCAAGTCCAAAGGGGGAGATTGTTGGCATTATGATACAGATTTGGCACTATGACACAGGTGTTGTCCTTGATGGAAACTCACACGGATGACAGATCATAGTTGAGGCTCACAAAAAGAAGAAAGAGAGGTATACGCAGGTTCCTCATTGACCAAACCACGTGTACACGTAGGTTCGTAGGTCAAAAGGCGTGTATAGCGTACACACGCACTTTCACGAAAGGAAAGACGCGTACATGTTGGAAAACTTAGTTTTGGTCCGCGGTATTTTGGTCCATGGTATTTTGATCCATGGTATTGGTCCAAGGTATCTTGTCTGAAGTATTGACCCTAGGTATTTGGTTCAAGGTATTGATTCTAAGTGGTTTTGGACCATGGTATTGAGTAAGGCCTAAGACTATAAAAGGAGGAGAAGATCATTAGGCAAAGGCACTCATGAATTAAATATCTAATGAAGAGCAAGATCTAGAATACAGGTTATTGGTTATGGTGCACAACTGGATCTGAATCAAGGATGAACCTGAGCACTTGATGAAGGATAAGTTCTATTGATGGGTCAAGATCTTAAGGCTTGAAAAGAAGTATCTTTGTGTGGTTTTGATCTTTTATTTGAATAACCGGTGCATGTTGTAATCTGTAAATATGATGATCTGGGTATAACTGATGTCTGGATCTAAATTGTTGTAAAGTTTAAATTATCATTTACAGATCTGTACGCAGGTTCACTTTAGCAGAGATGCGTATACACGTCGGTTCTGCATATCAAAACAACGTATACACAGGTTAGCCTTGAGAAAACGACATATGTATGCAGGTTCAACACATTGAAGTAGCGTATACCTAATAAAATATGCTTTAGCTACTTCTGTTTACTGTTGCAGTGTTCTGGGTTCTAGCTTGGGTGTTGGTTATTGTTACTGTATTGTGGTTACAACATTCTGAGAAGTGATTGATTGATTCAGTTTTGGTTGGTACAAAGGAGATTGATTGATGCAGATATATTTGTTGTTTGATTGATGTTATTGATGGATCCAGTCTGAAAATTTATGAAATGTGGTCCCTGGAAGAAAAGAGAAGGTTGTAGCATTCTGTAGGCTGGCACCTACGTACTAGTAATCATATTAGGTAGTGTGATTGTCTGTTTTGTTTTACTGCACCTGGTTACTGTTTATATGGTTCTAATGCACTGATTTAAGATCAACATATGAAAAATTAACTGAATCAAAATTTTACAGGATATATGCTAATTGCCTTAAGAAAATTTGCGTATACATGCAAGTTCCATTAACTGAAGTAGCATATATGAATCTGAGTATGGAAATGAAATATTATTGACTTGCTAATATTGATCCAACCACCCCCCACCCAGTATTATTTCCAACATAGAAAAGAAAGATAAACACCTTAGAATTAAGCCTCTTCGAGGGGGAAACCTCCTTTACATTACACAAATGAACAATTCTTGGATGATACAAATGAAAAGACCTTCTTTCTATATATAGGAGTCTAAGGGGTCATAATATAATCAGAGTCGACATAACAATAATAATGTAAGGGCACAATAATAACAATAGTGGGCTTCTATGGGGCACAATAATAACAATATGGGGACTACATGGGCACAACAATATAATAAGGGGGTTGTACTAATAACAATAAAGGGTTACACTAGTAGTATAGTGACCTAACACTATACCATTGGAATTGGGTATTACTTATACTCTAAAATTTAGAAATATTAGTCCATTCAAATATTGTATCCTATTTGAAAGAGTAAAGAGGAGATATAAAATCATAGGATTTTGAGTGTTCAAAATAGTCTTTATCTCACACAAGGAAGGAAGGATCAGGCATTGTTGCAAAACCATAGGATTTTTAACATTATTGCTTTGTTAGCTTGATTGAGAGGTTCCTTAAACTATTAATCTAGTAAGTCTCTTAGGGCGTAGAAGGAATGAAGTTGAGGTTAAAATGGGTCAACTATTACAACCATTTATCGTGGGCCCATATCGAACATTAGTGATAATCTTCCCTTTCTTTACATTGCCAACAAAAATGTAAACCAGAGACCCAATATCAAGATATATAAATCGGTTCCATTACTAAAAATTTCTACTCTTCAATCACATCGATTCAATTTGATAATGCTCATTAAGTTGGGAAACCCCAATTGGAATCCACTTAGCTTTGTCCATTTTGTTGAGAATTCAAATTATTGTAATTTATGCATATTAGGCAATTTGGTTAAGGATTTGCAAGTTTGTAGCATTTCAAGACTTAAAATTATCTAGTTTTTAAGGGTTTCCAAGTTTTGAAGCTTTTCTAATTTTAAATTAACTAGGTTTTAATGCATGCACGATTTCTGTGGCTTTCTACTTTCACTCAAGATTGACCACAAGATCTACAAATCCCTATGCATTATTACTTCTTCGTGACACTTGAGTGTGCATGATATGTTGCAACAATGAATGAAATCGATATGGAGTTTCAGATCTTGGGTTGGTGCGGATTGATCTTGCCACATCCAATGATTGAATTTTTAGAGGACCCTATATGCACTGATTGATTGTTTAATTTTATGACTTTTTGTTAAGTCTGTGTAGTCATTCCTCAATCTATTCAGTACTAACCAATATTGACATCATATAATAAAGATCCCAGACACAAATTTCCAAATCAAAATGGCTAAATCTAACTTTTCAATGGCTCTTGTATATAACACTGCCTTGGAGCTTGGTTTATTCGATATCTAGAGAATTAAACAAAAAACCAGAAAAAAAAACCCCTCAACTATCCCTTCTAATCAAAACTTGTAAACGTATAAAGTAACTATGCAATGATCCTTTACATCCAAGATCCATATCTTTGACCCTATGCATCGTAATGCTACTTAGTATTAACACATTCTTCACTAAAATAAGGCATTCCTCTTAGTTTTTTTATTGAAATTCTAGGAATTTACTTAGGCACGATGATTTCAAAAATTATGCATGAATTTAAAGTGGAAAATCAAAGGATCCTATGCATAGGAAGCTCTTTTTCCTGGAGAGAGAGAATAATTCTGAGAAGATACTTAACGCACAGAATTGAAATATGCCACTCATAATTTTATTTTAAAATAAAAATAAAAGAAATCTTTTTCAATTGCATTTAAATAATTTCTTTAGACTTTGCACTCTTTTACAATCTAAATTTGGAAAACTCCTCTACTCTATAATATTTCTTAATCCTCGTTTTTTAAGCTGAAATATTCTTTTTCTATAATAACATCATGAATCTTCACCATTCTTTTATTTCATCAAATTAATTATGTGAATATTACTATAAAAGTTTCAAATTTATTTTATCAAATTATTATTCAAAGGTTAAAAGTATAAATTAAATTAAGTGATCACCTAACTGTTTGAAATCCTTTCAAAATAATTGGAAAAAATAAATAAATAAATAAATAAATAAAATATATATATATATATATATATATATATTATATATATACAAAATTAACTTAACTTAACTGATATCTAGCCAATACAGGACAAATTTAAGTAACCAATTTGCATAAAAGTCAACTAGTATAAAGGGAAGAAATACCTACATCATGATACTTCATTAAACAAAGTGCTAAATAAATTAATAAATTAACGCATATGCACCTTTTTAAAATTAAGTAGCATAAGCATCCATCATATGTTTTATTTGAAGTATTTGCCACATACCGACATAAACCATGTTTTGCTGGGAATATCAAAACTAGTTAAGTGAATATTTTTCCACTATGAGGAGAGCATAACATATTATAGTGGGGAGTTCAAAAGGAAAATGTTAAAAAATGATTGAAGTATTGTGAATTTGGTTTAATATATAGGTTTAAAAAAAAAAAAATTATATCCAAGTATATCATCATGTTTTTTAATAGAGAAATATTTATTACAAAGTAGTTATGGACAATAATGTAATTGAGATTGGAGCAGGGCAATTTATTGGAGCAGGGCAATTTATATATGATTAATTTTTAAAATGTAATGATGAGATGAGTATAAAGGGGTATTAATAAATATAGAAGGTGAGTGAGTAGAAGTTTCGTAAATCAATCAATTAGAAATAATAACATATCTTAAAATATGGCAGAAGGTTTTACATCAGAGAATACTCGTAATTAAGTAATTTAATAATCTTGATGTATTATGTGAATGAATAAGTTTGAAAAAATTGTATGTAAGATCATCGGAGTATTTTTGTTAAAGAATATAAGAATAATTATAAAGAGGATGTTTATGAGGAAAGAGATATTACCAATTAACTATTGCAAGTAATTGAGTGTATAATGATGAAGATTATTGGTGAAATTAAATTATAGAGATAATGAAACTATGAATGCATGTATGATGAGAATGAAGACGTTAAAAATAGAAATCAGGGTATTTCAAAAGTTGAAAAGGGAAAATGTATTACATAAAGGTAGTATTTTCATGGTAAGTCCAAGGTTAGTGTGTAATGCCCTACTTAATCTTATCATGCAAATTTTACTAGTGTTTAAATTACTTGAAAATATTGACTTATAATTATCAAGAAATATTGGTACATACCTACATTGGTGAAATTGTAATTTTTTTTTTGCTTAAGCAAGAGACGGTCCTTCTATTAACTTAGGCAAAAAAATATTTTACACATGTTACAACAAATGCCCAAAGGCACAAACTCCCTCAAAGGGGAGTGAAAAAACCCAATGTGCTCAACAAAATCTTCCAAAAATCAGACAGAGACAAGGCCTAGACTGCCTTGGAACCAATAACGGGCCAGTGGATCCGAGGTTCGCTCCCCAAAACCGACCGAAGAACAGTCTTCAAACAATCCGACAGTCAAGAAACGACCCACACAGGGGCGAAGTCACCAAGAAACCCTAAAGTTGACCGATCAACGCTGATCGTTGATCTTCTTTTCCTGATCCAACGACACGAGTCCATATCGCACAGCCTAAAAAGCCCACTGAATATCTCGTGATGAAGGCGGTTTGCTTTTTCGGTCTCCGCCACATGTTGCTTCCTGAATGGAATCGTTGGCTTTTCCTTAAAACCGTCTTTGGTTTGGAAGGTGCCCGATGAAGGTGGGAAACCATTAGTGGTTTTATCTTTTCGGCCCCACCAACATGCACACCAAAAGGTGGCCGTTGATCTTCCCTCTCCAGATCTAACGACCACAGATCAAATCGGACCACACACGTGCACACTAAAAACCTTAAAGTTGCACGATCAACGCTGATCGTTGATTTGTTCCTTTTGATCCAACGGCTGGAGTCCATATCGTGTGGCTTAAAAAGCCCAATGAATACTGCACGATGAAGGCGGTTTTCTTTATCAGTCCTCCGCCACGTGTTGATTCCTGAGTGGAATCGTTGGATTTTCTTTAAAACCGTCTTTGGTTTTGATGGCGTCAAATGAAGGTGGTAAACCATTAGTGGTTTTATTCTGTTGGCCCCACCAACCTGCACACCAAAAGGTGGTCGTTGATCTACCCTCTCCAAATTTGATGGCCACAGACCAAAATGGACCCCACAACTGCTCACAAAAAACCCAGCGATGAAGGCGGTAATCATTGTCCAACCATCTCCACGCATCGCTTTCTGAATGGTATCGCTTGTCTTCCGGGAAAACTTCTCTCAAGTCAGAGGTTCCGGGCAGTTTTGACCCCAATGATTTCTTCCATTAACGTCTTTGTCTTTAGTGGAAACATTCCTCCTGTGAACAATTATCTTCTGTCTCGATAACCTACTGTGCATCTCTGCTGATAGGCCGTTTGAAGTGAACTTATCCATCATTTTCCTGGAGTAAAATTCTGTCTCTTGATTTTTCTTGATACTGTTGTTGGTCGCTGAGGGCCCTGGATGAGCATCCCTCTTTCAACCTGTCATCCATTATCTCCTCCCACTAGCAGCACAAGTTTATATGCTTGTTTCATACCCCCTCATTGGCAAGCCAGTCTGCAACTTTGTTGGCTTCCCCGTGAACATGCACCAACCTAAGAATTCTCAGCATTCTTAGGTGTGCTTGGATTCTTTGGTAGACTTGCAGAAGCCGCCAGTGTTCTGAGATTTTCTTTGGAGCCGCGCCATCATTTATCCTCTTCACTGAGTTAATGACTAATTCTGAGTCAGCCTCAACGATGACATTGTGAATGTTGTACTTGAGCAATATTTCCAAGCATGATTCCATCGCCATGAGCTCAACCATATTGTTGGTTTCTTTTCCTAGATAACTATGGAAGATGACTTGTATGTTTCCTTCCTCATCCCTCAAGACCCCTCCATATCCTGCTTCTCGCGAATTCCCTTTTGAAGCCCCATCTATGTTAAGTTTTAAAAAGCCATGTGAAGGGGGTTGTCATGTAGACTTTTTTGCTGAGGTATTTTTGTTGATCTGCATATAACCCTGAGGGGGATGAACCTTGAGCTCTAACTTCTTCGATATTCTGGCCTCTCTTTGTTCGATGGGTTTGCCAGTAGCCGCAACTCCCAGGATATGAACAGTCTCTTTGAGTTGTTTAAGGATTAGCTTAAGGATGCTGCTCACCAGACTTGCTTTCCCCTTGAAAATCCTGTTGTTGTGCTCCTTCCAAACATTCTAGATTATGAATCCTGGGGTCAGCATCCAGGCAGAGTTAATGATCTCATTCTCTGAAAAAAATTTCCTCCAATTCTTCAAAGTAGTAATGATGTCATTTCTGTCTTCTCAAAGATGTCTCCAACCCAATTCCAAAGTATTGTAGTGAAAGTGCATCTATTCAGGAGATGATTTGTAGTTTCTTCCTGTTGTCTACATAAGTGACATCTTGAGGGGCCAACAAAGCCTCTTTTTCTTGGGTTATTCCATGTCAGAATCTTGCCCTGTTGAACCAGACACTTGAACAGTTTGACTTTCATCCAATGAGGATTTTCCTAGATTTCTTTCCACGTCTTATCAGTGTTTGGAAGGTTAAGCCCTAAATCTATCCTTTTGGCTTCCTTAAGGTTGAAGAGACTTGCCTTGTTCTTTCCCCATCTTAGTTGATCATTCAAGTTTGAGTTTAAGATTTGTCTCTTGTCTAAAAGACCTTTAAGGGCTATATCTTGAGTATGCAGCATGCCCATTCCACTGTAATCTGGAAGTTTCCATATTCTCCATTTCCCATTGTTCCTTGATTGGTCCCAATAGTCACTTACCCACCTTAATCCTTTGTTGATGGTATCGATGTGAATGTCTGCTAATTCTTCACTTCAGAGATTGTCCTCCTGCTGCCAATTATCCTCCCAGAACCAAGCCAGGTTTCCATTTCTGATCTCCCAGAAATTGTGATTTTGGACTAGGGCCCTGTTCTCCCATGCCCTATTCCAAATTGCAGAACCCTTTACTTGTCCTTCATTCTGATTAGATTCTTCTCCTACCATTCTCTAGCATATTTTTGCTTCCAAAGTTTTGCCCAGGGGGCTTGTATTTCTTTTAGCCATCTCCACCAGATTTTGGCACCAAGAACTTTGTTAAGAATTCCTGGGTCATGAAGACCCAAGCCACCATGGGACTTAGGTCTGCATACTCTGTCCCATGCCATGAGGGTCCATTTCTTCTTTTCTTCACCTTTTCCCCCAGAGAAAGTCTCTCTGAATGTTTCTTATATTGGTAATTACACCAGTTGGTGCTGGAATGACAAATAGCATATAGATAGGGATACTTTGGAGGATAGCCTTAGTGAGAATCAGTCTCCCTGCTAGATTTAGTGCTCTATTTGTCCATTTTCTAATCTTATCTTTTAGCTTATTAAGAACATGTTCCCAGATATCCTTGTGTAGTGGTTTGTCAGTGAGAGGAACTCCTAGGTACTTCGCAGACAGTGCCTCCCTTTGAAAGCCCAAAATTCTGGAAAGATTTCTTTGTATTGAAATATCAGTATTGAAAAAGAAAATCTTTGATTTAGTAAGACTTACCTCTGTGCTTGCTGCCCTAGGAAACTCACTCAGAATCTATTTGAATGCTTTGGCTTCCTTGACAGTGACTGTGCCTTGAAGCATACTATCATCCACAAATTACTGATGTGTCATCGTGTCCCCACCTTGAGTGAGTCTCAGACCCTAAATTCTCCCTCCCTCCTTAGCAGATATGATTGCTTTCCCTAACCCTTCCATCATTAGAATGAAAAGGAAAGGAGAAAGAGGATCTCCTTGCCCGAGACCTCTAGAAGGCTTGAAGGTTTTGGAAGAAGAGCCATTGAGAAGAATTGAACAGCTAGCGGTGGTAACTAGCACCATAACCCATTTAATCCAATTGTAATCAAAGCCGTAGGCTTTTAATATTGCTCTTATGTATGACCAGCTAAGTTTGTCATAGGCCTTAGCTATATCCAGCTGTATTATCATTCCTACCTGTTTTGTGGTAATGAGTGAATGAATCATTTCTTGTGCTTAAATTATATTATCTAGAATTTGTCTTCCTTCCACATAGCCTATTAGCTCCTTTGACACTAGGGTTGGGAGGAGTGGTTTGAGACGATTGGCAATGACTTTGGATATAATTTGGTATATCACATTGCATAATGCTATAGGTCTAAATCTGTCTGGAGAGGTGGCCTTTTCCTGTTTGGGGATTAAGGCTATGAAAGATCATTGAGCGCCTTTAAGACTGTCTTAAATCTTCCAGAGTCTTCCACTACCTCCAGGATGTCTTGTTTCACTATACTCCAACAAGCTTTGAAAAATTCCACATTAAAGCCATCCGGGCTTGGTGCTTTCCCATTTTTCATCTCTTTCACGGCTTCCTCAATTTCTTCATCTATTACTGGTTTGTTGAGATTGTAATTATCCTCTCTGGTAACCAATTTAGGAATGTACTGAGTAAATCTTTTCGTAAACTGGTATCTGTCTTTCGAGGTTTCCTCAACAATTTTATGAAAATGCTAGAGTAGAACCTTGTCCATCTCTTCATGAGTGTTTCTCTCTATTCCATGCTGATCTGTAAGTTTCATAATCCTATTGTTGTTTCTGTGAGCTATGGTGGATCTGTGAAAGAATCTGGTGTTTCTCTCCCCTTCCTTAATCCATTGTACTCTGGATTTCTGTCTCCATAATATTTCCTCTTAAAGACATCTGTTGTCCCACCCCTGCTGGAGTGACTCTGCCATCTCTTTCCTTTCATCTGTATAACCTTCTGTGATAAGAATCTGGTTTATTTTCTTTAGTTTCTTTTCCACATCTCCTTTAGCTTTAAAGATGTTACCAAATTCCTTCTTATTCCACTCTTTGAGTCTGCCTTTAATTTGTTTGAGCCTGCATTGTAGAAGGAACATCTTTGTACCTTGAAGGTGAAGCTCTTCCTTCCACCATTTTTCAATGTTTGTGAGGAAATCTGAGTGTGTGAGCTAAGCGTTCTTAAACTTGAAGGGGGTGTTCCTTGGTTTACCAAAAAGAGAAGCTTCCAATTGAATAGACGAGTGATCTGAACCTGCAGTAATGCTGCTTCCCCTAAGGAGAAGTTCCTCTGAAACAATAAATCTGTCCAATTTTGAGGCTACTTGGGTAGGCCCCCCTCTTTTGTTATTCCAAGTGAAGATTCCATTGTTTGTTTCCATATCAACCAATTTCATATTGGTGATGAAGTTCTGGAAGGCAACTGAGTCTACCGAGTGTTCTAGTTCCTCCTTTCTTCTCCATGAGTGATTTTGTTATGTTACAATCACCTCCAAGAATCCAGGGTAGAGCTGGGTATCTCTTCTTCATATCATCCAATGTTGTGAGGAGTCGAAGTATGTCCTCCATTGGCTGCGGACCATAGACATTGGTGATCATGTAACATTGTCTGTCACCCACCAGTTGGAAAATCAGAGAAAGGTGATGTCTGGATGCCTCCGCATCAATCACACCAAATTTCTGTGAATCCCATAGAGTGAGAATGCTACCAGCAGATTTATTTACCTTAACTTCAAGGTATTCATATCTATTTAACCATTTGCTGTGTCTTTTGTGGATCCTCTCCATTGAGAATTTTGTTTCCTATATGAATACTATGTCAGGTTTTTCTTCTCTGATCCTTTTACCTAGATTCCTCTGTTTTCTTCTGCTCCCTAGTCCTCTAATGTTCCAGGTTGTGATTTTCATTGAGGTGGGGTTTTAAAGGAGTAACTGGAAAGGTCTTTCATCCTTCCTAAGTCAATCATGAATTTTCCACACTCCAGTAGTAGTTCTTTCTGTATTTTTCTTCCCCTCCTCTTGCTTGGATTCTTTGTTAGTTTTCCTTTTATTAATCATATTGAGGAAGTCCCTTTGTTTTCCTGGTTGTCATGTCCTCTTTTGACTCCTGCAGCTGTTTGATGTGACTTATTAAGGAATATCTGTTGGACCTTGTCCACATCCTCCTGAGGGATGGAGTTTATTCCCAGGTTTCCTGCTTGTTCTAGAAACTTTTCCAGCTCTAGGTTCTCCCTTTCCAGGATCTCCTGTAAGTCTTGATCCTCTGTACCACTTTCACTTTGAGTCATTTCCTGGTATTTTTCTATTGCCATGGTACTTAGAGGGTCCATCGTGTGTTCATTATGTTCCTGAGTGAACTCCATGCTGGTCTCTTTTCCTTTGCCCCTTGCTGTCTGATTCTCTGTACTCTCTTGATCCCCTCCATCTGCTTCTTTTTCTCCTAAGATCTCAAAATTGTTGTAACATTTTGTTTGTTATCATTCGCAATAGGGTTCTTTTGTGTCTTTGTTCCCCCTCCTTTTCCTTTTCCTCCTACTTTGGTGAAACCTGTATGGTCTTTCCCTTTGCTGGTATTTAGGTTTTCCTCCCTTCTATTAAGAGGACAGTCTCTGGATAGGTGCCCATGCTCATGACATTTGTGACATCTAAACGAGATATGTTCACTTTTTGAACCCATTCCTCGTCATAGAATTCTAGAATGACCTCATCTGGAAGGGATCCTGATAGGTCCATCTCCACACATATACGGGCATAGGATGTATATTTTCCCTGTAGAGTTGCCTCTGAAAATTTTAAGAAATGACCTAATTTATTGCCTATAGCTTTTAAAGACTCTGGCATCCAGTAATCTAAAGGTAAGGAGTATAGTCTAATCCATACTGGTACCGAAGTGAAGGTTTCTCGTTCTAGCATGAAGTTCATCGTCCATGGCCGCATATAGAGACCATCAGTTGCAAAGAAGTATGGTCCTCCTTCAAAAATCCTGTCTCTGTCTTCCATGTTCGTAAACACCACAGTAAAAAAACCTTTGGATCCAAGATGTATATTTAACTCCCCCTTTGGTTTCCAGTTGTATTTTATTCAGGTGTACAACGCTTTCTCTGATGGCCAGATTCCCATAAATTTGCATTTAATGGCACAATTTACCATGTGATCCCTGTGCGCCTGCAGAGCTGGATCATTCAGAATAACCTAAGGTTTAGTTATGGTCTTGGGTTTGCAGGGCCCCATCTTGGCTCTGTTCTTTGTTCCTTGACCTCTGTCTTCCTCTTTTTCCGCCTGACGGTCTTCTTTGTGGGCCCCTTGATTTGCATGGGTTTTGCTACCTTCCGCCTTATGAGTTTTAATGTTTTTTGTCTTGACCTCCAAGGGTTGTGGAGGTTTGTTCTTTTTCCCTCCTCTTCCTCTGTTTGCTACCATATTACTGTAGGAGGGAGTCGAGCTCCCTCCTCCCTGTGCCTCCATGGGTGCCTATTGCCCTCTGTCAGTCGCTTACTTAAACCGTAGAACTCGTTCGCTCCTCAACATGCATTTTTTTTGGGTGAAATTGTAAATTTATTACTTGTTGAGATTGCAACAAGATGATGGAGCTTAGTGAAAAGAGTCGCCTTCACTAAGTGGGCCCGCAGGCAAATTATGGCGCAAGTCTATTTTTAGACTATGTCTATTTTTAGACATATGGATCATGTCTATTGATTGCAGGTTGCTGTTTATGGATGATTGATCAAGTTGGAAAAAATAGATGGAATTCTATTTTTAGACCACAGCAGAGTGACACCACAGCGGAGTGACTGCTCAGTCTAAATATGGAACAGTCAAATATTATTAGCTCATAATAATATTTAGACTATAAACTTTGTCTTATTCTCTTGGCACACTTCAGGATGAGCTACGGATGTGGTACATGCAGATCCCAGAAGGAAATACATGGTTACCTATGGGATGACTAATATTTGCATGCAGGACTTCAGTTAGAACTCAAGTGAGTTGAGTTTAGTGGACTGGAGGTGCAGTTG